>PVJC01005756.1:0-16445 GCA_004026665.1 Murina feae | reverse complement strand
AGAGCCAGCATGTAAGTCAGCAGCGTGGCCCCCCTGGAGCACAGGGCTGGGTGCAGGCTGTCTGAGGGTCTAGACGCCCCGAATTAAAGCAAACACCTCCCAAATGTTGTCTGTTTTATTAATTCATCATGACGTTCCCCGTGGCAAGTGTCCCAGGACTGATGCCGACGGTAACGGGCGGCTAAGAAGGGGCGGCGTGGGGCCAGCTTGCTCATCTTCCTTTCCCAACGAACCGCCCAGGACCCACGGGAGGATCAACCCCAGAGCCTGTTTCCAGGCCTGGCCCCTGCACAGAATTTCCCCCGAGAACGTTCCATCTCTCCAGCCAACAGTGGTTCGAAGAGCGGCCGGGGTCCTCAGGGTTTCCTTGACTCAGCATGGTGATGCTGTGGGAAATGCAGGCCGGCTCCCCTCACCCACCCACCCCTCCCCGCCACCGCCTGCAGGGCGGGGCTGACACATTGTCTTCTCACAGGAAAAGCCAAGTCAGTGTCTCTAACACGACACTTGCAATCCATCAGCAAACCCTGTCGGCACCTCCTTCCAACGGGACCCCAAACCGATACTTCTCACCACCACCTCCACTAGCCGTCGCTTCGGGTCCGCCCGCCTCAGCCCACACCCGCCTCGGCCCATTCTCCACAGGCAGCCAGCGATCCGTGTAGGACGGGAAGCCTTCGTGTCACTCACAGCTCTCCTCCCACCGCGGTGGGTAGTCCCTGGGACGCCCACAGCGCCCTACATTACCCTCCTCGACCCCTCAGACCGCCAATCTCTCCTGTCCCCCTGCCTGTTCACCCAACGCTGGCTGCCTGGCCTGGCTGCCATTGCTCAGGGACTTCGCACTTGCTGGGCCTCTACCCAGAGTTTTCTCCACCCCACTTCCCATCACCCTCCACCCCCCACCACCCGCTGGTCTCCTATGGCTCATCCCCTCTCTTGCCTGACCACCCCACTTAGAGTACGCCTCCCCCCAGCCTGACTCACCCTCCAGCCCCTCCCAGCTTTACCCATCTTCACAGTATGTGTCACTTTAGCCGACGTAAGTGTGTGTGTGTTTTTACTGGAATATAAGCCCCACTGAAGGGAATGGTCTCTCTCGCTGGCTACTCTATTCCCAGTATTGGGAACATATCCTCCCACACTGCAATTGCTCAATAACCCTTTCATGGATAAGTGAGTGGATGAGCAAAGGAATTCTTGGTTGATAAGTAGGACCACGATACCCATCATCTGACACTTTTTTCACCTCCTTATACGAAGGGAAAGCATTTCAATAAATGTAGAGGAAGGAACTATCAATTCATCGTTATCCCTCCGACTCGATTAGTAAGGAGGGAGGGCAAGCCTCACCACGCCCACTTCACGGGTGAGGAGATGGGGTGGGGGTGCTGTTAGAGGGAATAATGGAATGTACTGGCTTGTCCAAGGTCATTCTTGCGATCAAGAGTCAAACCAGGACCAGAATCCACGTCTCCAGACACTGTCCTATGCTCTTGCCACCAAACTGCCTCTGATTTCAACATTCTGCCCTCCTAGAAAAATCTGTCAATATCATTAATCATGCTAATATTTCAAAAATTAAAAAAATGATTACTTTGAGGGATGCTAAGCAGGCATCGTTTGATAGAATGCCAATCTATCTGTGGCTTCAAAAGTGCCTCTGGTTGGTATTAGGACCGGCCTAATCGTACACTCTCACTGAGGACATGGAAAACACACATACAAGGGATATTAAAATGTGAAGCAGGAAATGCACACGCTATCTAAAACCAACAGCCAGGGCCAGGGTTAGGAGGAGACCCCGAGGGACTCCCATTAAAGGCAGACACGACTATTTATTAGCATCCTTCTGGAATCGTATATCATAAATAACCAATTTAAAAGCATAATTAAATTTCACTCACAAGAAGGCATTTCAACTTCCTAGGAATGAATTTAATGCAGGGAACACACAAGCCCCATATGAAGAAGCCATTTATTGAGGGAACTGAGCGAAACTTAATTACGGTAACGTGTTCCTGGATAATGTCGAAAACTGTGCGGGGTAAGATTTCCCACCCGAGGCCCAAAGGCAAAGGGGGACAGCTGATGTCATTGAGTCCATGTCACCCATCCAATTAATGGCAGTCTGTAAGGATCAAGCAATTTCCCCAAATTTACATTGTTCTGACTCCCACACCTGCGGTCTTTTCACCAGCACCCCAACCTTCTCGTGTCGTGACTGATTTCTCATGCCAAACTTCAGTTCCCAGAATTCATTTTCTTGTGTGTCTGGTTCGGTAGACCACGGGAAGACTCCTCAAGGAGGCGACAGCCCCGCAGTGTTGCGACGTGCTGACTCCTTCGCCGCTTTGAAGCGCTGGCCGGGCCCCAGCTTCTCTGACTCCTGGGCCAGGTGTGTGTGGTTTGCTCCGTGACAAAGGCTGGCTTCTGCAGGACCCTCCACCAAGGTCAGAGCAACTCTAATCCACCCTGAGGGGTTCCAGCTCGTGACCATCCCTTCCTGACTTGGCCTGTCCCGTGGGCTCGAGGTCCAGCATCAGATGTGGAGATGACAGCCTAGCAGACAGCTTAACCAGCCCACAAGGGTGGGAGACCAACTCCCGCCAAAAGTCTCTTCAAAAGTGTATGTATTTGTTTATGTGTGTCTATTTCTACATGTGTGTCTGTGTCTGTGCAAGGCGTGTATGCCTATGGATGTGTCTGTCTACGTGTGTATGTCAATGAGTACATACATACGTTTATGTCTATGTGTGTGTGTCCTACTGGTTCAGTGCCCCTGGTTGAGCCCGGCTGATGCTGCTGGGAAGTCACTCCTCACCAACGTCCCGAGGACAGGGGGTCGTGGAATGGGAGTGTCACTAAAGCAGGTGGAGATGGGACACTGAAGGGGGGTGTGGAAAGAGTAGAGACAAGGGCACCCCTCAGCCCCTCGGTGCTACCACATTGAGTAAACAGAATTTCCGAGTCCTTTGTATGTCCACAGCACTGCCGACCCAGCACTAAAGAAGAAGGACCCCATGCTGGTCACCACCCCACTGTGCCTCAATGAGGCCCCCAAGCAGGGTGGACCCACCCAGAGGGCTCTCTCCCTCAGGACTGCTGGCTGCTGAGCTGACTCCACCCAACCTGCCTCAGCTGGGCCCTCTGAGAGCATCAGAGGGCTGCTTCTGGATGCCCAGGGCCTGCAGACACCCCAACACTGGGGCAGCCCTGAGCAGGCCCTACAGACACCCCAACACCAGGGCACCCTTGACCCTGTAGACACCCCAGTACCGGGGCATTCCTGAGCAGGCCCTGCAGACACCCCAGTACCGGGCAGCCCTGACCAGGCCTTGCAGACAACTTAGGGCAGGCCCAAGCCCCTGAAATGTGCAGTTCTGAACTCTCCCCTCCGGAGAACCCAACTCCAAAGAAATAAAAGGAGAGAGCGGGGGGGGGGGGGGGGTGGTTACCTCAAACATGCAGGCCCCAAAAGACAGGGTTTGGGGCAAGGCTTCCGAACCAGCCCCTGGAGCCCTGGCATCAGGTCAAATTCCAGCTCTTCTGGATCCCAATCTGAGTGGCCTTGGACACATTTTCTCTGAATTTCTCACCTTTAAAGTGTGGTTAATAGCCAAGGCCCGTGTTGCTAAGTGGTTAGAGCGGTGGCCCACACACCAAAGGGTCGAACGTTTGATTCCTGGTCAAGGACATGTACCTGGGCTACAGTTCAATCCCTGGTCCCAGTCAGGGCATGTACAGGAGGCAACCAATCAAAGCATCTCACACAGATGCCTCTCTCTCTCTCTCTCTCTCTCTCTCTCTCTCTCACTGCCCTTCCTTCCTTCCTTTCTCTCTCTAAAAAGCAAAGGGAAAAATATCCTGAGGTGAGAATTAAAAAAGGAGGAAAGAAAGGAAAGAAGGAAGGAAGGATAAAATGTGTATAACAGATGCCTTTCAAGGCAGGGATGTGGAGAAGGTTACAATTTTATTATTTTTTAAATAAAGTATAGTGAATGCTAGGTTTTTTGTTAAGATTATCACTCTTCATAGTAATTTTGTCACAGCTCATAGTAGTAAGTTGGTAAGTACATTTAAGGAAACAGAGGATGGAATATATTCTAAAGTTGTGTAGTAGTTATAAAGATTTCTACCAAAACTAAAAGCAGATTGTAAACCGCTCAAAGAAACACAAAATAAAGTCAATATAACAAACTATATAGTCAGTATATAGTGACTACATATCCTAACTAATAAAAGCGTAATATTAAAATTAACCGTTTTTTTTTCCGGGACGTCTAAGCCACACCCACCAGCCAATCAGAGTGACTGTATGCAAATTAGCCTAGCCAAGATGGCGGAGGCCGCAGCTCAGGTGTGCACAGCTTCTCTGGGGCTGCGGCCTCCGCCACCTTGGGAGCCTCTGATGAGCCGGCCGATGCCTTCCCAGGTGGAAGCCTTGGGGGCGGGTCCAGCCGGCCGCCCCACCAGAGGCTCCCTCCTGGGAGGCCGTGGGGTGGCCACTTGCCACCCGTTCGCTTCCCAGCGGAAGCCTCGGGGTACGGGACCAGCCAGCCGGCCCCTAAGGCTCCCTCCTGGGAGGCCATCGGGTGGCCAGGGGCACATGCAGGGAGGCCTGAAACCTCCCTGCATGTGCCACGGTCACCCAATCGCTTCCCAGGCGGATGGCCCAGAGGGTCAGTGGGAGCTGTGGCCGGCCTGAAAACTGCCCTCAGCCCCTCACCCAGGTTTACCACATCCCCTGGGTTGAGGGTCCCCACTGGGGAGCTTGACCAGCCTGCAAACAGACATTGGCCCCCTCACCCAGGCTGGCCAGGCACACCAGCAGGTGGACATCCCCAGAGGGGTCCCAGACTGCGAGAGGGCACAGGCTGGGCTGAGGGACACCCTCCCTCCCCCAGTGCACAAATTTTTATGCACCGGGCCCCTAGTTTTTAAATAAAGAGCACTAAAACCAATAATAATTTTCCACGCAATAAAAACAAACTCTTAGATGTTCCCAGTATATTCCAATCTTATGTAAATTTCATTGGCTTTTCAAATTCCATGTGATCTTGATCAAGCCACCCAGTTCTTTATGCAGGCACAGCTGAACTCGGGGTTCAGACAACAATAACTGTATGACACAAGCTGAACTGTGTTACCTCCAAATCCATATGTTGAAATTCTAACCCCCAGTGCCTCAAAAGGTGACTGTACTTGGAGATAGGGGGTCTCTAAAGAGCTGATTACAGTGAAATGACTACTGCTGTCCTCATAAGAGGGGGTCGGGACACGGAGGAACAGCCACGTGGAGACAGTGAGAATGTGCTGCCTGCGAGCTCAGGAGAGAGGTCTCAGAAGAAGCCCAGCCTGTTGAGACCTTGATCTTGAATGTCCAGCCTCCAGAACTGAGAGACAATAGCGTCTGCTGTTCAGGTACGTTGTTCTGGCTGCCCAAACACACTAATACAGCATGTTGTCTGAACTCCACGGGCAAAGGGATGTCGCAGCTCAAGCTGACGAGCACAGAGGAAAAAGGTGACCAGAAGGGGGCTCAGGTAGGCACAGCTTCATCCCTACCCGCTCCTGGCCCAGAGCAGAGATCAGGGCCCCGGCCAGGCGGTGGGCTCCGCACCCCAGCGGCTTGGAGGAAGTAGACGGGCACTCACAGTGGGGGACCAGCAGCCCATTCCAGATGCGATCACAGAAGACCTTCGTAGACCCTCGTAGCTTCACAGACTCCAAGAGGCGGGGGAGGCTGATGACTGATTCCATCTTGGGGTCCTCCTTGAACTGAGGAATCTGCTGCTGTGCCCGTCGGCACACCTCACTGCCCTTAAAACAGAGCCACTCAGAGCATGTCCTGACCTGACCACATCTGCTAAGTTCTCACCGAAAGTGCAGGAGGACCTCTGCCTCTACAGGCACTGCCAGGCACAGGGACACCACCCCCATGACGGAGAATGACTCGGATCAGAGCATGTGGCCTCAAGATGCACTTTCAGGGGCCTACGCCTATCAGCCCAGAGTGAACACCAGGCAAAGGGAGGTCAGTCTAAAGTGGTCAATCTCTGCAGAACCCCTAATATCAGACAACAAGTGGTCTGAGAAAGGACTATATAAATCAATACCCATGAACCTTGGATTCTAAGAAAAAAGTACTGCCTTTCTTTCAGCCGGAAGAGAAACGATGGCAGACACCCGTGACCAGATCAACTGCTCCTGCTGCCATCTGTCCAGGGCCCTCCGGATACAAACCCCCAATCAGACACTGGCAACTGAATAGGGGGTGGGAGGGGAAGAGCACATACCAGAAGCCACTCGGTATCAGAGATCTTGGGTGTTTTCTGGAGCTGCAGAGCCAGCCCCGAAAGGGAGTGCTACACGACGCTGGGCCACTCCACCGAGAGGCACGAGAAAGGCGGTTCCCCAGGCAGAGCGAAGGCCGGCCGAAAACCTCACTCAGCTCCAGGCTGCAAATGCCCTGGTGTCTGGGCTGTGTGCCTGGGGCATGGGGGCAGTACTAGTAAGGCACGCTCAGATACATGCCCAGCGGAAAGGAAACAGCCTTTGTGGGGCGCAGAGCGCTGGAAAGGGTAGGAAGGAAGAAACGAACTCTCAGGATCACCTGGAACAAGCCGTGCCAGGTTAGTCTACGTGAACGGTGCCAGGGAAGTGAAGGCAGCATGTGAGACCAGAAGGCCCCCAACCCCATCATTAGAAAAGTTCACTAAAGATGCACAGAGGCTTGGAGGAAACCTTCAAAGCCACAGAGCAGAGTGGGAGCCCTGCCCAGGCCCGGCAGCCTGTCAGACACAGCAGGAGGTGAGGCAGCACCCACGGCCTCGGGACCAGGATCAGGCTCCTGCAGCTGCGACAGCCCTTCTGTGTCCTGACCCCCGAGACCCAGAGGTCACCTGAGGCCACTCAGCTTGGCTGCACCTCAGCGGGAAACTGATACCCTGGGTGCGTGACAGGCCACACCGCAGCCCACGGGCAGCACTCAAAACGCCTTCCTTCAGCACCCGCTACGTTAGAACCTGCGCTCCTTTGCAGATTGAGATCTACCTATTACACCAAAAATTTTGATCGACCAGAAAGAAACCAAAAGGTCCCCTTTAAATGCTTAGTCACCCACTTTACTTTTATTTTTTTAATCTGCTAATAGCAAAACACATATCTGTCGGTATCCGGCTAGCTTTAAAATGTTCCTGAGCTTTTAGTTCATCATATTTGCTCAAGATCCGCTATGTGCCTCAGTGGAGGCTTATGAATAAACTAGTGGCCCGAGACATGAAATTTGTGCATGGGGTTTGGGGAGGGGGTGTCCCTCAGCCTGGCCTGCACCCTCTCCAATCTGGCACCCCTCAGGGGATGTCCAACTATCGCAATCCAGGACTGCTGGCTCCTAACCACTCACCTGCCTGCCTGCCTGCCTGCTGATCACCCCTAACCACTCTGCCTGCTGCCCTGATTGCCCCCAACTGCCCCCCTTTCCAGCCTGATCACCCCTAACTGCTCTCCCCTCCTGGCCTGATTGCCCCTAACCACCTCTACTTCAGCCCCACCACTATGGCTTTGTCTAGAAGGTCTCCTAGAACATCTCTGGTCTAATTAGCATATTACCCTTTTATTAGTATAGATAGGTGTTATAGCACTTCCAGGCAGAGCTGTTGCAGTGGGGTTGAGGTTTTTATGGCGGGGGGGGGGGGGGGGGGGGGGGGGGGGGGGGGGGGGGGGGGGGGGGGGGGGGACGGGGCAGGGGTCGAATGTATCCATCTGTTTAACCACAGTGACGTGTAAATACACAACTTCGCCTCTGAAACTTGACCACCCCTCAGACAACCTCAACTAAGTGGGGTTTTAAGACATTCAGACACAAGGAAACATCCCAAAGATGTCTACAAACGGTTTTCAGCCCCACAGCTGAGCCTATCTACCAGTTTGGAATTTACGGCTATTTAAAGCAACAGGAACATCCTTCTGTTTCCTCTTAAAGCTCAAAGTGAGACTCTAACACCAGCCAAGCAGGGTAAGAAACCTCACACACAGAAAGGGAAAATGAACTTGTAAAAATATACTGAGTTACTGTGTTTGTAGCCATGAGATGGGACGGGGGGGGGGGGGGGGGATACGCATGGCCATTGCACTCTCTCACGCCAAAGATACAACCACGATTTCATCGAGGATTCCCAAAACCAAGCTCAAACTCTCCTGCTAGGGTGATTCTTTAAAAAAAAAAATCAGAGTGCCTTTATCTAGATTTTTACAGGAGTGTGAAGAGTGCCAAGAGCTCACGACAGAAGAGTACAGAACTCCCTGTGAAAAGGTCTGAATGCTGCGTCTGTCCTTCACTAACGGCCCTTCCTAACCTGGAGCAAATGGCAAACTCCGAGGCTCCCGTGTCTTCCCTGTAAAACTGTGGTTCTGCGAGGAGTAGCTGCTCGCCCGAGCTCAGGGAGTGGTGGTGAGGACCATCACAGGCTACACGTGAGACAGATGCTCACCTGGACCTTCTGTCCCTCAGGGGAGCTAGGGGGAAGGGGAGTGGTTTTTAATTTCTTGGTGGCATGTTGGTGCTGGAGTCACTTTTGAGGGGTAAGGAGTTTCTCTATTGGTTTGGGTTAACCTGGACCATTCTCCACCCCTATCCCTCAGGAGACCCTTTCTTGCTGGTCAAGACTCACCATGGGGTGTCCTCTCTCAGGACATTGCGCCCCAGGTGGTCTGGACCACAACTCGGCCTAGATGAATCCACAGGCAAAGTTCCTGCTCCAAAGGTTGCTTCCGGGCATGTCAGCCTCAACAGAAGATCCCAAATCCCATCTCACAGAAGTTTAGGATACTGCAGCGCAAGAACGTAGACACCAAGTTGCATGTATGCAACCTCCCATAAAGAACATTTAAGAACTAGGTGTTAAAGAACTAAGAATGGTCTGGCAGTCCCTCAACAAGTTACGTATGGAGTCGCCATGTGACCCAGCAATTTCTTGGAGGTATACACCAGGAGAAATGAAATCATGTCCACACAGGAACTCGATTGAACACAAGTACAGCAGCCAAAAGGGGAGAACAGCCACATGGCCAGGAACTGGTGAATTGATAAGTAAAACATGTTCTGTCCATACAAGGTAATATTACTCAGCCATAAGAAGGAATGAGGTACTGACACATGTTCATGGAACGGATGAACCTGAACACATTACGCTAAGTGAAAGAAGTCAGACACAAAAGGGCACATATCGTGCGAGTTCCTTTATGTGAAATGCCCAGCGCAGGCAAATCAATAGACACAGACAGTAGGTGAATGGTTGCTGTGGGTGAGAAGGGGGAGAGGGGCGTGTCCGTTAATGGGTACAAGGTTTCTTTTCGGGGTCACAGAAATGTTCTCAAATTAAATAGTGAGTAATACACTGAACTGTGTATTCACTTTAAAAGGGTGAATTCTGTGTTATGTGAATTATATTTCAATAAAAAAATTAGGAAAACAAATGGCTATGAATAGTGGTTTACCAACTAAGATTTAAGAGGACAGCCCTAACAAGAGTTAGTCACCAACTCCCAAGAGGAAGTTGGTGTGACATACACAGTTGATTCCACCTTCCCTCGCCCTCATAACCCCGTGTACTCTTTTGCACGCAAACTTTGCCTTTCCCTTTCCCATTCCCTCTTGCCATTCTCTTCTCTTTCCTTTCTCTGATTTTCTTCTCTTTTCTTTCTCTTTCTTATCTGGTTAAGTCCTCAAGAAAAGGAAAACCAGCAGCTGAATGCAGTTTAGGTAATGGGTCTTTCAAAAATAAAATAATTTATCTCCTTCCAGATAGCAGTTGTTCAATAAATGCTGGTGAGAGGCAGCATCCTCGAGTTGCTTAGATTGGGAGAGAGGCTGGGTTGACATCAGGTGCCACCACTGTGTGACTGTGGACACCTTACTTCTGTGCCTCAGTTTTCTCATCTGTGAAATTGGCTAATAGTAATAACCTACCTCGCAAAGTCACTGTTGGGATGAGAAGAATTAGAACATGCCTGGCATGTAGCAAATATGCTACGAGTGTTTGCTAAATAAGGAAACCTGTGGGCTCAGGTGGGTTCGGAGGTTCCCACACCTGACTTTGTAAGCACTCTTGCTGGTGTAAAATTTATTTCAAAGATCACTGTCTGATTGCAACACTAACACATGTCCATTGGTGATATTTTGCCTTCTTAGCTGTATTCTTCCACATCCTTTACTGGTAGTAGCACAGCATTTGATCGTGGGATGATACTGTAAATACACTGTAAATAAAACCTTCCAGTTTTGACTTTTTACTCACATCACTCTTTCTCTTCCCTTTTGCTTATGGGACAAGAGAGATCATCACTGCCTTCCAGGAGGGAAGGAAACGAGAGTCAGGGCTTTCACATCCAAGTGGCAGAAATCCAACCCACAAGTTTAAGCCAAGAGAGGTGGGGAGGCAACTTATAAGTTCGGATCACTGGGTGGAGCTCAGGGGTGACTGGTTCCAGGGGCTCATATCATGTCAACAGGGTGCCATCTCTCAACTCTGATTGGTCATCCTCTGCGGGTGGACTCCCCTCCCCCCCCCCCCAGTCAGGGGACAATGAGTAACTTCCTCCCTGCTTAGCAACCTCTTTGGTTTATAAAGCCCCACTAGGACCATAAGGTGAGATGGGGATAAAGGGAGTTCCCCCAGAAGATGGGAAACAGGACAGCATGACAGGCAGATCAAAACAAAGGCTATCGCCATTCACTTTGGAAAGCCATGGACTCCCCAGGGAGGTTTTATTGGGAAACTATTCTGTGCTCAGCAGTGGTGAAGGCAGACTAGTACAACCGGAGGATTAATTTAATAACAGGACCATGAGCTTTTACAACATCACTTCCTGGGAAGAGTTGATACATTTCTCTCTTAACCTTACAGCTCCCATTATTATTAGGTTATTTTTACATGCAACAACGTAAGGCCTGCCTAGACTGGGTGACTCATGTGAGGTCACAGAGCCAAGTATACAGTCCCTAAATCTTGGTGCTTCACGCATCAGGGAACTGGGATGTTAAAATCATAGAAGAAATGGCCCTGGCCAGTGTGGCTCAGTTGGTTAGGGGTTGTCCCCTGCACCAAAAGGTTGCTGGTTCGATTCCCATTCAGGGCACATGCCTGGGATTGTAGACTCGATGGTAGGGAACACACAGGAGGCAGCCGATGGATGCTTCACTCTCACATCAATGTTTCTCTCTCTTTCCCCCTCTCTGTAAAAATCAATCTTAAAACTCTTTTTTAAAAAATCATAGAAGAAATAGATACAGCCCTTGCCTTCAAGGACCTGTCTATCTCAACATCTATGCTTTAAAACTGCCAATTCAGAGCAGTACATGACAGGTACCCCTGAGGTGCTCCCTCCTCAGGAAGGAGAGGCTCCGAAAGCCAGAGGATCTGTTAGATTTCCTAGAGGAGGGCCTTGCAGGGTGCACGGAGGTGGTGGGAGGGCCAGATCGGCCAGACCAGGACGCACAAGCCGTCACTGGTTAGACTTTCTTCAGAAAGTTCCCATAAGAAATCAGCCGGGGGAAAACAAAGATAATTTTTAAAACATCCATTATGAACCACTGCTCTAAAGTACTTACATATGTTCACTCCTTTATTGAATTCTCCCAACAGGTCTAGGACACGATTCCCATTATTATGCCCGTTTTACAGAGGAGGAAATTGTGGCTTTGAGAGGTTCGAGTAGCTTGCCACAGGCCAAAAGGACCAAGCAGAGGTTCAAAGCCAGTTTGAACCCCTCGGGTTAGATTATGCTGCCAATGGTGATGCTCCAAGCCGACCTGAAAATATCTTCACTACAGTTGAAAAGAGATGTTCGTTGAACTGTGTTCTAGGGAGACCTGCCCTGGAGAAATGTTTCAGGAAAGCTGAGTCACCATCAACCCCAACACACACACACACACACACACAGAACCCATCTCCACATCCTTCATGGGCTGCCACCCCTAAGTCCTTCTGGCCAGTAACTCTTCAAGAGGAGAAGCAAAACATTTCAGTAACGTTTTCCTCCCCTTCCGCCTCCCTTCCCCCAACAGTCTTCCTTCTGATAGCCATGTCCTCAGGCTCTCCCCCTAGCTCCGCCCTGCTCAGAACTTGACCAGCCTAGTACTTATTCATGCTAATGTGTCAATGACTGCTGAGCTTCAAACAGCTGCCTCTGTGACAAATGGCCGGCCTCCAAAGAGCAGCTAACGGAGCCTGCTTCCTTGGCTCCCGTGCCACGGCTCACTCCAGATCAATTTGGATCACGGCTTCCTTCCCATTTTCTCTCCCCTGATGGTACCTCTCTACTCTTCCTCTCACCCCACACCCCCAAAAAAAGCTCCCCCACTTAGCCCTTTCCAATGTCCAGGTTAAACCATAGCAATGTCTCAGGTACACCCTCGGACAGCCAAGGAGCTTTTAAAATTTGCTAATGCCTCGGCCCGACCTCCAGGGCTGGGTGCTGGTTCATTCACGTGGCCCGAGCAACAGGTTTGGGTTTTTTATTTTTATTAGCATTTGTTTTTATGCTGAATGGACTCCAGGGCCGTATGTCTTTTGTTCCTTCAGTTTCTTCTGGGAGATGGTTTTCTTCTGAGCAGCCTCCTCTTCTGGCTGAGGAGCAATCTGCTCTTTTGCAGTAAGGATCCTCTCCTGTGGGGGGAGAGCGTGCGAGGGTGAATCGCCCCTGGGTTCTGCGAGTTCTGCGCTGCATCTTGGGAGCTCTCTTCACCTGCAGGTGCTCGGGGACCAGAGGATCCACATCTAAACCCTTAAGCTCTGAGATCCTTCCTGCATTTTTTAAGCAAGTGCAGCAAAAAGTGAGCACTCTGCTGACTCTGTGTCTGGCCCCACTGTGTGGCCTGGGCACGCCTACCAGCCCCACCCTTGTAAGGACGGAATGGCACCCATCGCTGTGTAAAGGGACATCCCCAGATACTTTGTGGCTCTGCAGATATGCATGCCCTTGCTGGCCAGATCAGTGTCGCAAGTGTCCTCACAGTGAGCACACAGACTTGAACCTCTTGATTTGCATGATTTTGTGGGGTTTTCTGGATCGAGTGGCAAACAGTTTTCAGGGGTTACTTCAGGCTGCTTCTGGGAGGAGCTAGATATTTTTAAAATAACAATCACCTGAACAGACAACACTGATTACCTGGTTGCCCTGTTGCTGGGCATTATTTTAAGGTTTATGTCTATTTACTCATTTGAAGCTCCATACAGCCCTTTGAGATAGATCCCATAATGCTCTGGTTTCCAGATGAGAAATCTCAGACACGAAGGAGTGACCAGCCCATAGCTCACGGCTAGTAAGTGGCAAGACACTGCACTGTGCTCCCGTGCGCACGGAGTCAGCGTCCCACAGCCACGATGAGCCCCACAGCCAAGATGAGCCCCACATCGAGGAGCCAAGTTCCTAGGGACCAACCTCACCTCCCACCAGCCCTGGGCTTAGCTCGGCCCATTCCAGGCATTGTGCTTCCTTTCCTGTCCCACCAGCCATCCTAGAGACGGGTGTCCTCTCACCGCTTCGTCTCCCACTCTGCCTGGCACATCCTTGACTCTGCCACAATTCCCCCCTTTTTCCATCTCTTTCTGCTACTTGATAATATTTCCTTAAAAAGCACACTTCTCTGGGACCTTCCCCCTGGGGAGCTCACTCTGGCTCCCCCCACCTCCTCAACCCTCCTTTCCTCCCAGGTGCCTCTGCTGCCCCCAGCCCCAGGCGCACCCCCTCCCACTGTTTGCTGACAGAGCCATGCAGGGGAAGGATCTCCGAGTTCAGCATCCACTCCCCACATCTCTGCATTTGCTTCCAGATCAGTTTCTAGGCCTCAGCTCCCTTCCACATTCACCAAGGGGGCCTTGGATATCTCCCTCCGAGCAAATATTTTTGCGTTAAACATGGCACCAAGGTCTGGAAGCACCTCCAAGCTGGTAACTCTCTGCTCGCCAATCTGGCCCTGCATGCAGCTCCCCCTTCACCCCTCCCCCCCAGCTCTGTGCACCAGAGGGCTAATGGGGGGGGGGTGGTGGGAGGGCGGGGGGGGGGTGCCAGGGATGACTTTGCCTCAGCGCTGCCTGTCCACTGGCTTCCAGATGGGTTCAGCCAAAGGGAGGGCAGGTGGGAGATGAAAGCTCAGGAGTGAGGGGGTGGGTTGGCCCTGGTGCTGTGGGCTGGCCATGACTTCCTTCAGCAGCCCGCCCTCCAGCGCCGGTCTCTCTCCAGCTCCTGCCACTGCTCCCTCCTCTGGCCCCCTCAGGGCGTGTGTGCCCCGCCCACACCCACCCCCCTGTGAACAGGTCCTCCTTAAACTCCCCACTATCTCCACAATTCTGTTTGTTTCCCTCTGGAACCTTGTGAACACACCATCCTCGGCTGGAAGTTGGACACAGTGGCCAGGCTCTTTGGGGGGCCTGGGGCATCGTGACATTTTGGTGACCCTGCTATTTAGCAGCAGCTCCCTCACAGAATAACATCCTATAAGGATCAGGCAGCTAAAGGAGGCCAGAGACACCCCACTTCTCCCCACACCCAGCTCATTCATTCTTCATAACGCGTGTGGTCACACGCGCCAGCACAGGGTTACACAAACAGGACCCAGCGCAGGAGGAGGAAATACTCACAAACCCACCACAAACCCAGAGTCCCCCGCCTAGGACGGGGCCAGGGCTGGGGCCAGGGCCAGGGTCAGGGAGGGGGCTGGGACTGGGGCTGGGGCCTGAAGCCCTGCAATGCAAAACTTGCCAAACCTGTAGCCCACCAGGGAAATAATTGTTTAAAATATATGTTTACCGATTTCACAGAGGAAGGAGAGGGAGGGAGAGAGAGAGAGAGAAACATCAATGATGAGAGAGAATCATTGATTGGCTGCCTTCTGCTTTGCCCCCCACTGGGATCGAGCCAGCAACCTGGGCATGTGCCCTGACCGGGAATCGAACCATGACCTCCTGGTTCATAGGTAGATGCTCAACCACCGAGCCATGCCAGCCGGGTGGGAAATCATTTTTTTTGAAAGCTCCCTTTCTGTCAACTAAAGAATTGTGTGCCTTCACTCCCGACCGTCGCCTTTCACTCTGAGGGCAGGTCTGACAGGACGTGGGGCGCTGGGGGTCACGCGTCCCGTGGCAGCGGCTGGTCACATCTCTTTACCGACCCGCTAATGATGCTGAGCTCTCCTGCTAGACTGACACTCACTGGGAGGAAAGTCCTGTAACTGCCGATGATTAGAAGATAAGGCTTCAAGCAACACGCTTAAATTTTTCATTGCTCTACCCAATTTTTAGGTGAGTTTTTAGCAAATCAGCATCTCCTTGCTGGGAAGTCTTACTGGGTGGCAGGCACCTGGGAAGAATACAGTCACAGGAATGCACTCTTCAAAAATTTCAAAAACATCCTCCGACATGTTGCCCGAGAGAAAACCCAACAAGCCAACAAGCACGCGAAAGGTCCTCAGCCTCATGAGTCACCAGGACACGTGTGATCGTGTGACTCTAGAGTGAAAACAACGCGAGCGATGGTGACTTCTGGTGAAATGAGGGCGGGCATTGACGCGGAGGGGTTTGTGGGTGGCGGTCATGTTTTATAACTTGATAGGGGTTGGGACTGCACAAGGGGAGGCATTTTTCAAAACTCAATGAACACAGATCTATGCACCGGACTGTGAATTAAACCTCAAAAGAATAAAATAACTGTAAGCTGTTCTGTGGTTACTGTTAGGAATGCTGAGGTGTACTGACTTCCCAACGTCCTTGGAAGTGTTTCAAAAACATAAGATTGAAGATCTGTACCTGTCGCATTTCTTCAGCTTCTGGCGTCTGTTTACCAAGTCAGTTAGGCCTTCCCAAACAACCTTTTAAAAAATAGCAGCCACTTCTCAGAAAGAAAAAATAATAAGAATAAGACTGGTGAGTGGGTAGGACAGACATGTGATAAGCAAGCATCATAAAATGCTGGAGCAGAATCCCGGTGACGGGGCGGGAGTGTGCACGACACAACTCCTGCAACATGTTTGCAGGTTTACAATTCTGCATTAATAAAGTGAAAGACTTTTTAATTAAAAAGGTAAAGTTAAAAACACATTCAACGGGAGATCTCTGCACACTCACCTGGTGCCTCAAGTGAACAAGACGACTATGGCAGACTCAGACAACTCAGACTTGCCGATGGGAAAGGAAGTAGTCACCAAAGCTGAGTATATGCATACCGTATGGCTCACAGGTCCCACGATGAGGTGTCTACCAAACACAAACAGGGCGTTCGTCCACCAAACCATGGACAGGAATGTTTTTGGTCGCACTATTCACAAGTGTGTGAAATAACCCTCGCGCCCAAGAATAGGATAAACACTGCTGGTATGACCAGGGCAATGTGCTATCTAGCATCAAGAGTGAACCGCGACCCGAAATGTGGGCGAATCTCACAAA
>PVJC01005755.1:0-57732 GCA_004026665.1 Murina feae | reverse complement strand
CAGCCCTGGTCACAGCTCAAAAAAGAGAACAACATGCAGGGGAGGGCAAGAGTCTGAGAGATCAACATAGAGGGGGTGCCTGCTCCAAGCCTTGACGGTGTGCCTGGGGGCAGGCCCCCGGCAGGTAGACACACACAGGAGGACTGCTCCGAGCCTCAGATGCAGCTGGGGGCAGGTCCCCAGTGGTGACACACACACACACACACAAAAGGCGCGTGGCAGACTGGGGCCATCATAGGACATCCACTGAGGGGTCCCAGACTGTGAGAGGGCACAGGCCGGGCTGAGGGACTCCCTCCACCCCGAGTGCACAAATTTTTGTGCACCGGGCCCCTAGTTGGAAGATAAGAGACAATGAAATCTTGGGAAGATGCATGTGATTGGATCTATGGAAGTGGACATAATGTGTGTATTTGTTTGTGTCTCATGTTAATACCAATCAGGGAACATTTACCTAAGAAGAAGCAACTCAATAACCAAGTAGATAGGAAGACTTGTCCTATGGATATCAGCGAGCCTCTTTCTCTAGCAACCTCAATGAACAATGACCACAGTGGCAGGGGTATCATTATATGGGGTCAATCACAGGGCTCCCTATCTCTAAAGTTTATCTAGCTACTGCCAACTAGTCAGGAACAGAGAACAACACCGAGTTCACATTATGACACCATCCTTTGAGAAGGCCAGTCAGCCACTTTGGTGGTAGGTTGATTTTTGTCAGACTCAATGTCCCCTCAGGGTGCAGAAATTCATCTTTTATGAATGGACACCTTCTCTGCATATGGATTTGCTTTCTCTGCCTCTAGAGCCACTATTAACATTGTCATCACATTATATGATATGTATTTCCATGGTTTTTCACACTAAGTTATCTCAGTTTTATGATATAGCATGGAGAATGGGTGCCAGAGACCAAGATTAAAATACAACTTGAAAAAGTTTTGGGAGGAAAGCTTTATTTGGAGACTCTCTAGAAACATGAAGTGAAGGGGCAGCTGAGTCCTAGCTATCAATTTCTTGAGCCTGGATAACCAACTTGTTGTGTCAATGGAAAACAGGCAATATTGTGAGGAGAGCTACTTGTTGGACTGGAGAAATTAATAACTTAATCTGAAATTGTGAAATTGAATATGGACTTCATCTAGAAAGCATTGGGCATTGCAAGCCTGGATTTAAGGTGAAAGGATGGAATTGGATGATAGTCAAAGCCAGGGGTCCTCAAACTTTTTAAACAGGGGGCCAGTCCACTGTCCCTCAGACCCTTGGAGGGCTGGACTATAGTTAAAAAAAAACTATGAACAAATTCCTAGCACACTGCACATGTCTTATTTTAAGCAGGACAGGCAGCGGCGGCAAAAACACTCGCATGTGGCCCGCGGGCCATAGTTTGAGGATGTCTGGTCAAAGCTGTGTGAGAGGATGAACTTATCATATTAAATCGACACTCTAACAGCAATTAACTAAATGTGACAGCAATATTCAGGGAACATGATTAGACTAAATCTCTTCATTAGTAAACTGAGCTCCCTGAATGTGAAACTAGAGAAAAAGTTGTTCTGAATGTCACATTTACTGTACCATTCACTCTGAGATTCTTGTTACCTTGCTATTTAAAGATTCCTTGGAGGGGAAAAATAACTGTCAAAATAGATCTTTCTTTAAGAAGACAGAAAAAAATAGGCCTTTTTCTGTGATCACTCAGTGAGAGCCAGGAAAGAGGTCAAACAAGAGTAGATGTGTTTCTAGGGAGAAGAAAAGAACAAATTCCTCTTTTGAATTGTTTTCAAAAGGATATAATACGTGCTTACTAAATATTAAGACCTTCTAGCCATTTATAGCAACAATTTCAGAGAATAAAATTATTTAAGGACTTTTACTGTTAACACTTGATGGATATGCTCACTACTAAAAAAATTTTTAAGTCCTCTGAAAGTAATCAGATAGCATTTTAGAGTAACAGTAAAATTTTCACTGAATTGCATTAAAATTAGACATGTTCACATAAGTCAAACTGTGAGGGCAGGGGAATTATCAGCCCTGTAGATGAACAGCTGTAGGCTCTGAAAGAATCAGGAAAAAAACTTGAATTCTGGCATAACAACAGTAATACAGAAACTGTTCCGAGAATGGCATCATCAGGGAGATACGCTTTTGAATTTGGAAATCACTGCTTAAGATTTTTATGGCTTGTTACTCAGTAAAACATTAGTATTCCATCCCTATTACCCTTATTTAAATAATTTGCACATTATTGGCCTTTTATTCGTTTGTTTGTTAGTTCATTCATTTATTCATTCATTCATTCATTCATTCATTCATTCATTCAGTAGAGATGTATAGTACCCGGTTATGTTCTAGATCCTGGCGTATTAAGATCCCATGACCCCTGCCCAAAGTGAATTTATGGTCATATGGGAGAGGCAAGCATAGACATGAATGAAGTATTAGGGGAGTATTTAGGAACAAGCATCGAACTATGCTGAGGAAGCCAAGGCATTTGAAGATGAGGAGGAAGAGGTGTCACCGGGTGGGTGAGAACAGCCTGTAGACACAGGAAGAGCATGAGAAAAGGCGTGGGGACAAGTGTGCATGTGTGGGAAATTAGGAATTCTGTGGAGTAAGGTTAGTCCCCTCCCCATTGTTTTCAACAACATCTTAAGGAGTTTGGACTTTTTCCTGGAGGTAGTAACATTTTTTTACTGGAGAAGGCTAAAGATCAAATTAATTTTAGAGGTGATAACAAATGTTTGTACCAATAATCAGACTTATTCGGAATACTCATGCCTTTTCTTCAATCAATTGTTCTTTTGGGAGTGGTATAATCTTTGAAAAAATATGATGTATAGTATGGGCTCTCATCCCCAATATATGCATTTCAGTACAAAATTACATACGTCAAAAATGTGTTCATGAGCCTTAGTCTCTTAGATTACTCTGGAATGCAGATTAAGAATTTCTCTCTTAGAATTTTATATTAAAGTTGTTTGTAATCATTGTTCTTCTGTTTTCTTACATCTTTTCCTCTGAGAAAATTTATCCTTGGTAGTAAACAAGAAGAATAAAATCAACATTTATTTGAGTACTGATTAAATGTCAGTCACTATGTTATAGAAAATTATTTTTCATAATAGGTGTTTAATAGTTATAATTTAGTATATGTGCTGCTGAAGTGAGCACAAATGATAATTACATTTAAATAAATACTACATTATCTACATCATTTCAGCATTCCTGTGTCCTCAACCTTTGACAGATCAACTTTTGTCCCAAATAAAAAGTTAGGAGAGCTTGATAATACATTACACTCAAGAAGCAGCAGAGTGGTGGGGGAAAAAAGAGGAAAAGTGAAGCTGAAATTGAGAATAGATTTAAAATGACATTGGGAAGCCCTAGGAACCTCTCAATTTCCATCATTCCTACGATATTTTTCTCCAAAATATCCTTCATATAAAAATAATATAAAACCAATGATGAAGATTCATCCTCAGGGGCCTCAGTTGTGATGCCAATCTTAGCACCCAAGTTACTTTCTCCTCCTGTTCTATTGTGTGTCTCTCACAGGACAGTTTGCCATCACTATGGTAGCACTAACAGTCCAAGGCAGCAAAGCCTGTGTTCAGTTGTGTGACTCCATAATTACATTTGCTTCTACCCAGCCCCTTAGCATTTTAGCTATGGATCCCAATATGGTAACAGTTTCTCATAGGTACTGTAATTAATTCTAATTTAAATTTTCCATGTATTTTAACAAGATTCCATGTGAAAACATCTGGAGACACTAATTACTACCTACCCTATGAACTCACACTGTAATCTGCCCTTGTTACAGTCATGTCATTAACTGACTCAGCACCAACTCTAATTAATCGACTGAAAAATATAGATGGTCCATTTGCACCCAACAGTTTTAGTTTGAATCCTACACAACATTATCCTCTGCAATGCTTCCTGTGAGAACTCTTGGTACTGGTAAGGCAATCAGTTTATTTCTCAATCCAAGTGATAAAGGGAAACTGAGTATTTTTATCCTATTTTAACATCAATATCTGGCTTACTTTTCATGGCAAGTTCAATTCACAAGCCAGTAGGAAGAATCCTATGGATCCTTCTCATGCCCATCCCACACACCAGCAGTTTACTAATGAACACAGGCCAAGTTCTTGCATTGTAGTTCACTTTCAAGTACAATGAGGCAGAGCAGAGACAACATTGGAAAACTGATGCAGAGCAGGGACAAAGCTTCACTCTTCTGTCTACATTCTAATCTGTGTAGTTGCACTGTTCTTTCTCTTAAAGAAAAATAAAATCCCACCAGTTCATTGTGGTTTTAATCAGAGAAGGTGTTCTTTGTTTGTTTTGTTTTTTCCCCATGCCTGCTTCTTTCCTGCTAATCATATCTTGCCACTTTATACCTCTGTCATCTTGGGCAAGGTATCTAACCTAAATGGACTTTAGCTTTCTCTTTGTAGAGAAGTTACTCTTCCTTCCTCTCTTAAGACCATCAAGAAACTATCAAAGTGTATTACCACATAGCCGCTGTGGTCAAAGCAGAGGGGCTGGGTTTCACAATCGGTTAGAATCTCCTCATTAGTTCTGTAATTGACATTAGGACCTTTCTGATTCATGGCATTTTGGAACTAGGAAGTTATACTTCTGTACCAATGGCCTCTGCTATAGACAGCAAAGAGTGAAGAGCTTCCTAGCTTATTTTCCTTAGGCTCTAAGATTTATATCAATCAAGTATCTCAAGTTCTCAATTGCATCCCGAAATGCTAAAAAGGCAGAAAACATTCTCAGCACATCTGAATGGGTGATTCATTAGGAATATATATCAATATCTGTATCTGTATCTATATCTATATCGCCTACCACACATAATTGACACACAGAAGGATTTTTTGAGGAGAATTTGGTGAACAAAATGTCTTTTATGAGACATTTTGCAAAGTCCAACTCCCTTAAAAGACATTTATTAGGAACAAATTTAAAAGTAAAAGTCTAATTCCTCTTAAATCTTACTCTGGGAACCCTGCTTCCTTCCTTGCCCTTCTCTGAACTTTGTCTCAGACTCAGACTCTATACTGAAATCTCTCCCTTTCCTTTGCCAAAAGGACAAAAATCAGTGGTCCCAGCGTGACATAGCCAATAGCCAAAAGCAGGATTTGGTAGCAAGCTCAGCGCTTGCCGTTTCCCATAAGGAGGGCTTCCCACTTTCTGTGGCAGCCACGGAAACTTGAGAAAATGGGAAGCCCTAGGCAGCAAGGGGAGCAGGTGTGGGAGCCTCCTGCTACTGGAACTTGGCTCATCAGATGAGAGTGAGAGTGAAGCAAATCTCACCATTTAAACATTTGCTCATCTACTTGAAGCTATTTTGGTCGTGTCTAGTTTAGTTTTAATAAATTTACCTTAAACTGCCTTTTCCTTTAATGAAAATCTATTATTTAGATAAAACACAACTTCTATGCATTTCCATTCACCTAAGGTAAAGTATTGCTTTTCCGCTTATTTTAAAACCATATCCTCCTTAAGCAAAAGAAAAATCATGTGGCAGTAAGCACATTTTTGAATTCCAAAGACCTAAACATATTTCAAATGATAAGATTCAAAAGTCAGACTTGTTCTTACTTTCGAAGACAAATTTTTCTATACTTTTGTTTGAAACCCACATAAGTTGTATGATCATGTGGGTTGGCCAGATTTGGCTGGAGGGTATGGGGATGGATGAAGGGGAAGACAAAGATTCGGAGTTCTTGGCAAAGATAGAAACAAATGGTCAAAGTTGGAGAATTGATGCAGAGCAGGAACAAAGCTTAACTGTGAAAAGGAAATGAGTCAAATTCAAAGGAGAAAGGAAAAAGAATAAGTAGAAACGCAAAAGTCAAGAGATTTAGCAATCAACCCGTTAAAAATGGCATTATTTTTGGATCCCAGGCCAGAAGTCCCTAACTGCAATGACTTCTTATTAGAATAGCAAATGTTGGTGTATCAGTTTATTCAAAGAGCATGGTCATATTTTTCAATGAATGGAGCCAGTGATCCAACAGTTCAAGAGTTTGGCTCAGCAACATCAATATGTACCAATCTGTTGTAGAACAAAATTGTTCAGTCTTTTCATTATTCAGCCAAATGTATATAGACACTGCAAAAATGCAGAGAAAGTTTTGGGGCAGGTATTCAGCATTGTTGCTAAAACTTAATACCCCCTGGAAACCATCCTACTTCCTTCCTTGTTAAACAAGGAGGGCTCCCCTGTAAATTTAATTACAGTCATGAACCTGGATTGCTGGGTAGTGTGTGGATGTGTTTTTCTCCTTCTAACACAAGGGCTCTTTTGAGACAGCACTGCTTTGACCTGTCATGATATAGTAATAGAAAAACCTGTAATTACAATGAAATAGACAGAAAGATGATGAATGAGGTTTTGGACGAAAGCATTTAGGAACCCACAGGAATCAATTATGGTAAATATTTCCAGAAAACCCACCTGTCACTCCTATGAGAGTTTTTACTACAGTGATTTATTTGTAGAAAGGAAAGCCAAGAAAACACTTTTTCCACCTGGGAAATGTACCAAATCTATAATAACGAATATTCATAAAGGCACATATGCTTTGAGGTGTATTTTATCTCCTGGCACATGTGTCCTATTGCAATCTTATGTTCTGGAATAAAACCTCAAAAATGTCCTATAGGTTATATTCCTGGATCTTCTTGTGATTCTTATGTGGATTAAATTTTCCCTCTGTATTGTACCATGATCTGTTTGTCAGTGTTTGCCAGAATTATGAATGTAATGTGGATTTAACAAGTGTGGCATAAGCTAAGCAGATAGGTCTCCAACATAAGCTCATTTTATCCCAACCTTGTTTTACTGATTTATATATGATGTATATGTTAATATTTTCATATGCATAATCTTCTGATGCATCAAGTGTCTATGAGTTTACAATTTTAGTCATAAAAGGAATTCTTAGAGTTTTAGCAAAATGAACATTACATAAGCCAGATTCTCCAATCACTTTTGTTTGCAAAGAGCCTTAAGTTCTTTTAATTATTTTTTGTGTGTCAACCTAAGTTATGTCTTGGATATGATCGCTTTTGCTTGTGGAGTATGAGTCACATTGGTGTTTTTTGTTAGTCAGATCAGATCACTGACTCGTATTTAACTACTTGTCAAATAAAGTTTCTAAATTTTGTGGGTTTCAATTCACTCTCCTATTCTGTTGCTGTTAAGTCAAATCTTTTCCACCCTGAGTTTTCTCATCCAGTTTCTTGGACCCAAGTCTAAGCTTTTACATTTATCCATGATCAGTTTCATCTCCTTTTCAGCCTGTAGCTCTAACCTATTAAAATCGTTTTGAATTCAGATTCTGTCACCCAACATAGTCATTATCTCTTTAAATCTAGGAAAGTTGAAGGAGGTGTGTTTAATTTGTTGCCCAGCCAGTGTGCACAGCTGTTTTTCAAAAAATAGAGCATGATTAAACACCATGTGTGGGAGAGGTAATTACTTTCTTTTGTCCCTAGAGAAGATACTTGCAAAGTTTTGCAAAAGTAAGATACTGAAGGAGCGCAAGGAATTACTCTTCTAAATATTTACTTTCATTCCATATTAATTTCAAACTTCATTCCATACAGAAACTAAGTCCTAGTTTATTTTGCTAAGAGATTGCCAAATTTCCTCCCTAGATAGGCTCGAAGTTGGCACAGAAATTAAATTTCTGCCGTCTTGAATTTGTAGACTATTTCTTCTTATATGCTTCATTCCCATCACATTTTGCAAGGTATTTCAAGTTTAGGTTGAGTAATTAACTTTTTAAAAAGTTCAAGTAATAATAAAAATATATGATGTTTTAGAATGTTTCAACTGAAAACATTTTGGTATATAGGTTTCATTTTTCCAATTTAGAATTTGAAAGCTCTGTGTTTTTAGTCTATAATAATCAGAATACTTAGCTCAGATTGAAATTTTCAAAAGTTTTATGTAATTTATTAATACCTGACATGTTTGTCATAATTCACTTTTTGGAACTAGAATTTATATTATGGTTAAAGTCACTTTTACTTTAGGGGTCATTCCTTTTGGTGTATTGCTTCCTATTTTGCTCATAGTTCCTAGTTTCCTATTTATTTCCTAGTGAATGCCAAGACTTTATAAATGATATCATAGAAGAAAGGGCATGTAATAATATGATTCATTAACTTGAGAAAATGCTCAAGAAATACTTAAGAAACAAGTATTTCCTATTTGCTCTTTGCTCTCTAAAGGCCTAACATGTTCAGGATAAATGTAAGAACTTATTTAGAAAATATATTTAGGAGCATTTAAGAGTAAATGAACTTTTAATATCGAAATTATATTGCATTTGTAAAATAAAATAAGTATGGCACTACTGTACAAACCCTGGCATCTAGCTCTGGTGCATATGGCCAAGAATAATGCATATGGACTCAGCACTCAATTCCTTATTTGCTGTCCAATCAGGATTATTTCACTTCATATTGTTTCCTTTCACAGTTTCTGGTGAATCTGGAGTCCACAGTGATAATCAAGGATGCTCCAGAAGCGTGGAGAATGGGATGCATAGCAGTTTGTTCTAGTAATAGTTAAAAACATGGCAAACATAGAAATGACCATAAATGGGGACTATGGAATAGTTTGTGCTTATAGGTTATGCTGTTCCAGAAGACCGTGGCATGAGTATAGAGATAATGAAGGAGGAGTTATTCTCTAAACAGTAGTTTGATTTAATGTTGAAAACTAGTGGCTCTACAGTATATTATAACACAGTCTAACACCTGGTGACAAAATTCAAGGATTTTTTTAAACATCCACAAAACAAATGAAAAACTCCTTCATTCAGTCATTTGTGCTCTTTAACAAAACCAGGTGCCCCGCTGGATATTTGATTCATCTATTTGATGAATCAGAATAACTTCTTTTTCTACTGCAGATACAAGGTTCACTGACAGGACACTTTGTAAATGCACCTTGACTTGACCAAACAGGCCCGCTTCTTTTCCTGTTTTGAGTTTCTGAAGCAAATAACTCCTGATCTATTTACTGAATATTTATAATATATTCATATTCATATAATATTCATAATATATTTTGCTGGCATATGTTTTTAACATGTAACTATATGTTGTAGGTTAAAAAATATATATATATGAAAAGTTAACTGATAAACTTTATATTTTGGAGGTTAATAACATGTTGATTTTGGGTTGTTTCTGCATAGGACCTTGAGACTGTACTAGGAACAGAAAATATTGCAATTTTTCTTTGTTATAGAGATTCATTTTGATTACGTAATATCTGCATTCCTGGACAATGGATAAAAAATGAATCAATATATACTTTGAAAGTATATCTTCTATACTATAACCAGAGATCTTTAGCCTCAGACCACTCTTCCTGTCATCATTTTCTGAACACCTACTATTTGTCAGACACTACTAGCTCAGGTGCAGAGGAGACAGTAGCGAGCCACACTGAGAAGTTCCTTTCCAGAAGAAGCTCATGTTTTAGTGAAAAATGCTAAGTAAATGAAATAATTCCAGCTTGTGATATATTCTATGAAGAATAAAAATGTGATGCTAGTGATTTTAGAAAAGCAAAAGAAATGGAAGGCCCACTTTTGACTGGTCAGGAACAACCTCTTTGAAATGTTGATTTTTTAAAACATATATTTCTATTGATTTTAGAGAGGAAGAGGGGGAGAGAGAGAGATAGCAACATCAATGATGAGAGAGAATAATTGATTGGCTGTCTCCTGCAAGCACCCTACTGGGGGTTGAGCCCACAACCTGGGCATGTGCCCTGAATTGGAATGGAATGTGGGACCCTTCCGTTCACAGTCTGGCACTCTATCCACTGAGCCGAACCTAGTAGGGTTGAATACGTTGATTTTTAAATGGAATCTTAAAAGGTCAAGGACACAGAGCTGAGCTGAAGAACATTTGAAGCACATGAAGCAGGAAGAACCAAGACTCTGAGTAAGGGAAATGCTTGGAGAATCATAAGAACTATTTAAGGCCAGTGTGCTTGAAGCAAAGCTGGGGGATCAGCTAAACAAGATGAGGTTAGGAAGTAGAAAGACAAACTCTTTGAGCTAAGAAGAGAGTTCTGCAGTGATGCTGGACACAGAATCAACATTTTAAAAAATCACCTCTGTTTCAGTAAGTCAACAAAAACAAGTTAGGAAATCATTCACAACAGCAAGCAAATTTTTTGATATCTGAGAATAAATCCAACAAAGACATTGAAAATTAATCAAACAATAATGAAGGGCCAGAAAGATGCCTGGATATAAATGAAAAGATCTACGTTTATATGTGAGTGAGAATCCATATTATTATAAACTAGAGGCCTGGTGCACAAAATTAGTTCATTGGTATGGTCCCTAGGCCTGGCTGGCGATCAGGACCGATCAAGGCCTTCTGGCTGCCAGCCAGGGCTTCCCTTCCCCAGCTGCTGACTGCCAGCCAGGGCCTTCCTTCATTCCATACTGCCCCCTGGTGGTCAGCACATGTCATAATGAGTGATCAAACTCCCGGTCTCCCAGTAGAACTTCCAAGGGGACAATTTGCATATTAGTCTTTTATATATACAAATATGTTAATTATACCTCTCCTATCCAAATCCATTAAAATACAATTTACTTCTGGTGGTCTCTAAGATAATGATCTCTAGTGATCTCTTTCTTTTAAGACTAGTAGGTTGGATATTCTGGGAAATACATGATGTTTTTGCATCTTGTATCAAACTTACTTCAGAGTATAGCCCAGTTTCAACTGAGGTTTTATACTGTAGAATTAGAACAAATTCTGGGTGCACCTAACAATCAACTTAGAGTGCACAAATATGTGAACTGTACATGATCATTTTGGTCTCACTACACAAAATATATCAGGAAGGAGTAAATGAGTGAAAGCGATGTAAAAATGCCAGGGGCCTTTTGGAAGAGGCATACAATCTTCAGCAGATGTAATTAAAAATGAGCAGAAGTTCAGGCAAGGGCAAACTTTCCTTGTTGGCCTAGGAGTTCTACCTGCCACCTATCGCTTCTATCCACATTCTGAACTAACAGGTTAAAGACACAGGCCGTAAAGTGAGGCAGGAAACATGTTAGGTCAACAGATGGGAAACCTGCTTATTTGTTCTGTATTTGCTTTAATCACTGTGGGAACCTAAATAATTTGTTTAATGTTGAGTTTCTTTCATTTATACAATTTGCAAACTGGATTAGAGAGTCTCTAAGACTCCAACCTGTCTGAGCAGAGTTGACTGTGTACAGCAGGAAGGAAGTCAGGTTATGGTTGAGGTCCTGTCTGAAATGTTTGGAGACTTGGGAGAGTAGGTAAGAGTAGGGATGATTGAATAATTATCTTCACCAAGATCAAATAAATTAGACTCAAGAATGGATAGATCATCTTAACTAAAATTTCGATGTCAGTTCCTTTCCCCCCTTTTTGATAAGCATGGCTTATTTTTATTATCCTTAAAAGCATAGTTTAGAATGCTGCAATAGATTTAAAAAGAACAACAGTAAAAACAATGAACAACAGGTAGAGTGCCTATGACATGAACTTTGTAATCAGACATCTGGCTTCCAACACTAGCTCAGACATTTGCTAGCTCTATGATTTGGCCTATGACCCTTAAGGAATCTGAATCTCAGTTTTTCAACTGTAAATGAGACCCAATGTTTAGTGTTACGAGTTCTAAATGAGAAAATACATGTAACATACTGAGTATAGTCCTTGGAACATATAAAATGCCCAGTATCTACCAGCCAATTTAACTTAATGTGTGGGTCTTGTTTAGGTCCATTTTCCCTTAAACAGAGTCAATCCCCAATGAACATCTGCTGATTTGATAGTATTTTCTTACAGCTCATTTCCATTCTGTTTAAACCATTCAGCATACTGAAGTAAATCAGTGAAGTTACTGCACACGCCATTCTGAGGGGGGAAGGCAGGATGAGTAGGACTCCCTTGAGCACAATCTGAAACAATCACCCAGAGCCATCAGCTGTTGACTAACAGAACACATTGGCACACAGTAATTAGGTATGGAAAGGCACAATTTCCACTAACATGTTCTATCCTTGATGCATTTCAGCAGCAGAACTGCCAAGAGAACAAAGACAGTAGCCTGTCTGCTTACAGTGAATTACTGAGCCAGCAGGACCTGTTTATACGCTGCAGTAGGCCAGTGTTCACACCACATGCGCTGTGCAGAGCTGCTGTCACCAAGGTGACGGCGCCCCCACACTGACTGTGTACTAGAGGCACGAACAGTAGGATGAAGGCAACCAGGAAGCTGGAAAACAGCTCTTAGCCCCAGCCTTGACCGTGGCTCCTGGAACCCCCTACCTGTCTAACACTGCACAGAAGAGACATATGCAGATAAAAGAAAAGAGATGATTAAAAAACAATCATAGAGGAAACACATACAGAATATATCATTTTGGAACAACCAGTACATTCAGGATGTAAACATGGATTGTCCTATTCCATCCTTACAGAAGACTGATTTTTGGAGAGGTTTTAAGCACCTCGCTCAGGTTACACGGATTAAACGTTTTGTGTGATGTGTAGCATAGGGAACATTCTGCGACCACCTTCAGCTGTTGAAGGAAGGAGAGCCAGGGAAGAAGAGAACAATGTACCACGAAGGAGGTGCTGCTTCATCTCCAGCGAGTCCTACCTTCTAGGCATAAGCACTTAGGGGGAACGAAGTCCAGGGCCAGGGGCACCCCCCCCTTCTACTTCTGAGCATTTCCACACAGCATTGGAAACAGAAAAGTCAGCAGACAGGCAATATTTTTTTTTCATTATTATTCATAGAGCACTTAGGATAAAAATTTAAATTGGGAGTGACCTCTTTGCCTAGAATGGAGAGGAAAATGGGGGGAAAGAATTTAATTCTTAAAGGTGTGTCTAGAAAACTTACATATATGCAGCATTTCTTTCTCCAAGACAAAGACACATGAGTGAAATATTAATTTCATGTAAAGTTCAATACTAGAGGGCTATTGTGTGCCACGATTTCTCTATAAGTTTACGCTGAGTGTATTTAAATTTTATCTGGCTGTTGAAAATTATGAATTTTACTTTTACTTTAGCTATTAACGTCAATAAAATGTTGACACCAAGAAAACAAAAGGCTACTTTATTAATTCAAAGAGCCTCTGAGCAACATTTTCGCCTGTAACAATATCAGGCAAGGCTCCAGTCACAACTTACGCCTGTCATTTTCTGTAATTAAAAGTACACAGTCATATTTATGCCTCCTGCCTCCTAGCAGCTGCAGTTAGATTAACTGTGAACAAAGAAAACATTTTGACAGAGTTAATTATATGGCAGTTCTCCTCTACTAGCAAATACCAGCTACCTCCTCAAATGAATCAAAGTCCTTTTTTGGTTATTTTTCTTTTGTATATTATAAATAGCCATGAAAAATTTCAGTTTATACTTATAAAGAGTTTTAATCCCAACATTTCAGCCTAAAAAAAAACACAACACATTAAATCATCTGGTAATTTTATTCTATTTATTTATTTTTTATTTTTATTTTTATTTTTAAAATATATTTTTATTGATTTTAGAAAGGAAGGATGAGGGGGAGAGAAGGATGGAAACATCAGTGATGAGAGAGAATCATTAATGGGCTGCCTCCTGCACACCCCCTACTGGGGATCAAGCCTGCAACCCAGGCATATGCCCTTGACTGGAATAGAACCCGGCATCCTCCAGTTTGATGCTCTATCCACTACGCCAAATTGAATAGGACTCATCTGGTAATTTTAATGAAGGTATATGATTATCAGATAAAAAAAGATCTGACCAAAATTTTCACCTGTGGGTCAAAATTTCAAGCATTTAAAAAATATATATGTTTTTTATGGATTTCAGAGAGGAAGGGAGGAGGAGAGATAGAAACATCAATGATGAGAGAGAATCATTGATCATCTGCCTCCTGCATGCCCAAACCAGGGGATCAAGCCGTCAACCAAGTATGTGCCCCAACCGTAAATCGAACCATGGCCTCCTGGTTCATAGGTCAACACTCAATCACTGAGCTATGCCAGCCAGGCTTCAAGCATTTTTTTAAAATTTCAGATGAGGAGAAAGATGAGACTATGATTTAGTTTTATCTTTGCAATAAATTGGAGATAACATATATTCCTATGTCCTGGTCCTGTACATGAGGGCAGTCTGCTTCTCAGGAAGAGCCCCACCCACCAAGCTATATACATCCACATGGGAAGAGTTTTCTCTTTTTCCTTTTATCTTCTTTTTTAAATTCATTTTTAATTTATTTTTTTAAATTAACAGTTGAGGCACAATATTATATTTGTTTCAGGTACACAACTTATATTAGACATTTATATAGTTAGGAAGTGATCACTCCAATGAATCTTGTACCCATCTGACACCATACATAGCTATTACAGTACTAGAGGCCTAATGCACGAAATCTGTGCAAGGGGTTTGGCCCTCACAGCCCTGACCGCTTCAACTGGCCCTCACAGCCTCTCGCAGTCCCGGCTTCATCCAGAAGGTCATCTAGATGGTTGTCCAGACTGCTGTTTGGTCTAATTAGCATATTAGCTCTTTATTATATAAGATTTGACTATATTCCCTATGCTGTCCTTTATATCCCCATGACTATTCTGTAACTCCTAATATGTACATTTTAGAGAGAGAAAGAGGAAGAGAGAGGGAGACAGAGAGAAACATCCATGTGCGAGCAGAACCTCCATCAGCTTCCTCCTGCATGTCACCTACTGGATGGAGCCTGCAACCTGGGCATGTGGTGTGACTGAGGATCAAACCAGTGAACTCTTGTTGCACTGGACAATGCCCAACCAAAGGAGCCACAATGCCGAGGTCAGTTTCTACTTCCTAATTCCTGCACCTTTTTTACTCAGCTCTCCAGCTCCGCTCCCCTGAAAGTGTTTTCTTAATTGTGGGAACTAAAATTGCCCAACAAGAACGGGGCTCTTCCTGGGCAGAGAAGGGAGCTTGGCAGCTGAGTTATTCACCTAAGACCGTGAGGTAAACATGGAAATCAGGGGAAGAGGGAGAGGATAGTTACAATTTATTACTTCAAACCCAAAAGGACCTGTGACGAATCATGAGAAAGATCCTTTTTGGTCCCTGTCATCAGTTCATAGAAGGGAAAGGGAGTTGGGAGTAAAGCAATGAGAACTGTGCGATAGATACTCAACCCAACCTGAGAAAGGCCCCTCTCCGATGACAGCGCTGAAAGGAGGCAGAGAGAAATGCCTCCAACACGATTCAGAGTTGCTTCATTTCCAAATCCATATTCATATGTGTGTTTCTCTTTTCCCTTCTCTCTCCCTTCATCCTCCCTCTCCTAAATTTCCTTACTACTGAGTGTTTTTTTAAAAAAATATTAAAATTGAGAAGATCAACTTAGACTAAAGGAAAGTGCATTGGGGGAAAATGTATAGAGCCAAGAAATGGCCATGCTTAGAGAATTTTTGTCTTTATATATCCTTTAATAAATTTCCATTAAAATATACAGCAATTGCCCGGCTGGTGTGGCTTGGTGGTTGAGTGTTGACCTATGAACCAGGAGGTCACGGTTGCATTTGGGGTCAGGGCACGTGCCCAGGTTGTGAACTCAATCCCCAGTGTGGAACATGCAGGAGGCAGCTGATCAAGGATTCTCTATCATCATTGATGTTTCCATCTCTGTCCCTCTCCTTTCCTCTCTGGGATCAATAAAAGTATCTTTAAAAAACATATAATGTATCTTTGAAAAACAGTATCTTTAAAAAACAATGTACTGAAATTTACTCAGTGGTTATGAGAAAGGGCTTTGGAGTTCATCCTCCTCTTTGCTTGGGCACTTCGTATCTCTGAAGCTTGTTTTTCTCATTTGCAAAATGGAGGTCAATTTACTTGTGTCATAGGACTATTGTGAGTATTCAGTAAGACTATGTATGTAAGGTGCTTATAGCAAGTCCTCTTTAACCAGCCCCCTTATTATTAGTAGTAATAAATACACACTTTAAAATGGCAGAAAATGAGCTTTCTTTTTACCACTACAATAAATCAATGCTTGCAATTCTCTTAGATGAGCAAAACTACTTAAACTTTAACCATTTTTAGCTTTAGTGTGTGTGTGTGTGTGTGTGTGTGTGCACAGTGAGGGAATATTCTAGGTCTAATGGATACTATAATCTGCATATAAATAGAAGTGCTAAACTGAAGCTGTCCTATTTTAGGCACATCATGAAAAGGCAAGTTTCTTTGGAAAAGACAATAATGCTGGGAAAAAAATAGAAGGCAGCCGAAAAAGAGGGAGACAACGTAGAATAAGCCACAGGCATGAGTCTACAGGAGCTGAGCAGGGCTGCTGAGGAAGGACATGTGGGCATCATTCACTCACACAGTTGCTGGGAGTCATTCAGTGGCGTGTAACACATTAAGGTGAATATCTGGAAAATTAGTCATTACATGTTAGAAAAAGCATGTTGATAATGATGACGGAAGTCAGGCCACGCTGAAAGTGAACAATTTCTTCAACAATAACATTTCTCAGGAAGTAGATAATAGAAATTTATTCCTAACAATGTATTTTCTGGGTGACTGATGGAATCCACCTCCCAGAGAAACGAGTAACGTGTATCTATTGTTTGCTGGATGAAGGTATCTAAACCTGTTTTTGTAAGTGCCTCTTCCCGTTCATGTGTATGAAGGCTGAGTCACATTTCCTCTATCTTTAGGTTGGTCTGAGCAGCACAACGTCCCTCTGGGTTTTGACACTTCTGAAAACCCCACCCCCCATCCTCCACCGTTTGTCTTCCCTTCTCTGAAAATAGTAGTTACCAATGAACAGTTCCTAACTCTCTAACAATGCCACTCCAAGAACTTTAGGCGAACTGATGTGATGATGGTAGCTGGCCTAGCAGAGTGAGCCCTGTAATACACTCTCCATGTCCCAGATCCATTACCAGGGCTACATGCTGCACTCACACCGCATCAGGGTGCTCAGTGGGCGGGAGCCAAGAGCCAAGACAATGAGATGGTTCCTCAAAGCACATCCACAGAGAGCGACCTCCTCTGGCTTCCTTTTCCTATGGAGCAAAAAGATGGAGACACTGCGTGCTTTCCTTCTCTTTCAGTGCACAGTCACTTGGGGGTGGCATGCTCCCCCTGAGGTTACCAGTATTTTTTGGAAAAGTTTCAGAATGTATAGGACTGGTAGAATATGAATGTTTGCATGGGATGGAAAAAGAGATTTTGTAAAATCTCTATAGGTTTTAAATCAGTGGTTCTCAACCTGTAGGTTTCGACCCCTTTGGGGGTCGAACGACCCTTTCACAGGGGTCGCCTAAGACCATCTTTCATATCAGATATTTACATTATGATTCATAACAGTACCAACATTACAGTTATGAAGTAGCAACGGAAATAATTTTACGGTTGGGTCACAACGTGAGGACTGTATTTGAAGAGCCAGAAGGTGGAGAACCACTATTTTAAATGATAGAGACTCAGTTCAAACCAGCTTACAAATAAAAGGGCTGGATTTTCTTTCATATTGGAAAAATCCAATAAGGCATGACGGGACCCAGGGACTTTCAGGACACCATTAAATAATGTCTTCACTTTAATATCTTGACTTTCCTCTCTGTTGGCTTCAGTATTTGTTGTCAGGTTCTCTCTAAGCGGTAGAAAACTATTCCCAAAGAGCAAGAAGTTCTGTGTTTTTTCCTTGTCTGATCTCAGGTGCCTCTGTTTCCCCTGGAATCTTTGAAATAGCAGGCACTGATTATCTTTCCTTGGTTCCTATGCCACCTCTGGATCAGTTTTTTGTGTCTAAGGGACTGGATACCTCAATTGCCTGGCCTGATACGATGTAACCTTACCACAGAGGCAGAAGTCTTGAGGAGAGCTGCCCCAGGTCACCTGGACTAGAGAAGGAACAATTCCTATCTATAATAATAAAAGAGGAATATGCTAATTAGACCAGACATCTTCCGGACATCATTCCGGACGTCCTTCCTGACGAAACTGGGGCTGGAAGGAAGCAGCCCAGGTCCCAGGTGCTGGAGGGAAGCCGGTGCCGGCAGCTGGGGGAAGGAAGGCCTACTCTTGCACGAATTTTTGTGCATCGGGCCTCTAGTATGAAAGAATTGAAGGTACCTATTCATGGCAGGCTTCAAATATTTACTGAAATGTGTCTTTTGCAATTTAAATGTTGGACTTGAGAATGTTATGGGTTCAAAGTTATTTGTTTGTTTGTTTGTTTGTATTTCCAGGGTGGCTGTGAAGTCAGGCTCTCAGCCTGTAGCCTGGGGACTACAGCACTTTCCTGAAACTATTTTGTCAAGTTTCTGAATCCCGAAACTTGGAAGTCTCAGTTTCTTCCAGTCCCTCACGAAGTTAATTCTATGCAAGGATCCATTCCCAGATTTTCATTTTGTATGGCACGGCCACAATAATAAGAAAAAAAAAATGTGTGTGAGGAGAGGAGGGAAGGAATCAAGAATTCTTCTCTAAAAACTCATATGCTAATGGACCCACTTTCGAAGTTGTCAGAGGGAGCAAAAGATTGCCAAGCCTCGTTGCTGATCGGGCCAAGTGCTGTTCTCAGCCACATGTCTGGAGTTTCCATTGAAATCAATGGCAGTTGTGTGTGTATGGTAACTGAGGACAGAAGCTGGCTGTGTATAAATAGCTCTGCAATGGTGAAAATCTCTTCTTGTGTGTCTGGTACAACAGAGGTAGTCTTTTGCAGTTCGTGGCTGCTTCTCCCTCTAATAAAGTAACTGGGCAGTTTCAAGAAATTCGATACCAGAATATTTGATGGCAACTATTTCATTTAAAAGGTTTTGATCAGGGAGATGAAGCAGTACTTACCTTAAATGTCTCTCATTTTCTACTAGCAAACTCAAGCCAGGTTTGACAGTTCTCTGCAAAACCAGACTTCGCTGTTCCCTTGGCTGAGCTGTCAATCTGCTAATTGATTGATAGGCAGCTGACTGGGGGTGGGGACGGGAAGTTGGTATGTTCACTAAGGGTTGCAGAGTTATCTGAAGCGAAGTGCTTGCATTCATGCTGGCTGCTAATGCACCAGAGCTGCATGACATAGAAGTCTTCTATGGGAACAGGGCTTCTATGGCACCACAAGGCAGGACACATGAGTCCAGTCTGCGACCCTGAGGTCATGTGCCTTTCAACCAGCAGCCCCAGTTTGGAATTCAGCATATTGATGTTAAGCGGGGACATCTTCTAGCCTCAGATGAGAATATTTTTCAGATCAGAGTTAAGGATAAGCTCATACACGATGCCCTAGATATAAGAGATTTCTCCTAGATTTTTATAAACAATGTCCTAGTTGAGGAAAGTTACATATAAGTAGCTTTCATCTTCAATCCATGTCCTAGTTCTGAACTTTAGACTCACTGGCTTCTGGACCTCTCTACTTGGATAGCCCACTTATACTTTGAATGTATCCAAAATGTAACTTTTATCCAGAAAATTTCTACTGTGGCCTCGTTATCTAACAGCTTTAATCTAATAATCCAAGTCAGAACACGGATAGTATGCCTTAGCCTCTCTCTTTGCCTTGTTACCACATCTTATCAGTCTGAGCCCCGCTGATTTTACCTATTAAATTTCTCCATTCTACCCTCCTTCCATGTAGCTGGATTCCAGTGCAGATTTTAATCCCGCTATCTCCTGGTTTCAGTCACATTTTTGTTACCTCCTTGGGAGGTAACATGTTTTTGGAGAGCACATGTGTCTAAGCTTTGTTTTCTAAATCTGAAACAGAGATGACATCCACTTCACAGAGCTGATGAGTAGGAATTAAGTTAGATTAGATGTGTAAAGCATTGGTATTGTTGCTGACACATAACACGTTTCTAGGCAATGATATCTATTAAGAAGCAGAGACGTCGTTCTTTCTTGCCAAGAATATTGTAGCGGTCTTCTCAAATACAGTCCTATCTCTTCTCTATTCTTCAGATTACATATGGTGGCTAGAGTAAACTTTCTAAACTGCAAACCCTCCCACATTATTCATCCAAAAATATTTTGTACGATAAATAAGTCCTTGTGTCACTTGCCCATCTATTTGCTTCATCTCCAACAGCACCACTTCTTAACCCAACATTCTACCAATTGGTACACTGCCCATTTACCCAGCCACCCAATGGAAAAACTAGGATTTGTCATCTTAAAATTGCCGCTTCTCTTAAACTTTCTCTGATTTCACTCCAAATAGAGTTCGTTGGCTCCTTCCTTAATTCCTTTGTCGTTTTTTAAAGTATCAAACATATATATGTCTATCGTAGATTTAATTGCACTGCATTGGCATTATTTGCCCATAAAGTTGTTCTCCTGGCCAGACTATTCTGTGGCCTTCAAATATGTGTTGAAGGACATACTGTAATTAAGAATATGTTTTAATTATTGTTCTCTCCCAATAGTGTATTCCAATGCTGTATTAGTTTTCCATTGCTGCCATAACAAATTTAAAATATTACACATGTATTGCCTTGCAATTCTATAGGTCAGAAATCGGATGTATATCTCACTGGTCTAAAACCAGGTGTTGGCAGGGTTTTTTTTCTGGAGACTTTAGGAGAGAATCTCTTTGCTCATTCAGACTGTTGGCAGATTTCAGTTCTCTGCAGCTGTAGGATTGAGGCTTGCATGTCTTTGCTGGTTGTCAGCTGTGGACTATCCTCGGATTCTAGAGTCTGCTTGAGTATCTTGGCTTGTGCCCTTTCCTTCACCTTCAAATCCAGCAATGACAGAGTCTCGCTTACTGTGCCCTGATTGACTATTCTCCTACCTTGTTTTCCTAGTTTTAAGGACTCATGTGACTAGGTTGAGCCCCACTGAAAACTCCAGTATATTCTTGCTTTTATAAATTCTTCAATCCTAATAACATCTGCACAGTCTCAATTGTCATAGAAGGTAACTTATTCCTAGATTAGAGTGCAGACATCTTTGGGGAACCATTATTCTGCCTATCAAAAGTGCCTAGCATGCCCTAATTGGTTTGGCTCAGTGGTTAGAGCGTCGGCCTGTGGACTGAAGGGTCCCAGGTTCGATTCTGGTCAAGGGCATGTACCTTGGTTGTGGGCACATCCCCAATAAAGGGTGTGCAGGAGGCAGCTGATTGATGTTTCTCTCTCATCGATGTTTCTGACTTTATCCCTCTCCCTTCCTCTCTGTAAAATAAATAAATAAAAAATATTTTTTTAAAAGTGCCTAACATATTTTAGGTGTCTTAAAGAATAAATATGACTTTTCCAGATGGATGTATAGGGATGGAATGTGAAGAAGCTCCAGGGAGAAGGGAAAAATGTATGCATTTCTGCCTGTTTGGGAGGAGAGAAAGTCAGGAATGCATTTGTAGATACAAAGTCATCTTAACTGAGACCTGGAGGATGATTACACACTTGTATATTAGGGGAAGAGTGTAGGAGAAAGGAATTTTTGAGGCATAGAGAATGGCATATACAAAGAACTGGAGGGTGGTGAGAATGAGTGTCAAGTTTGAAGTTCTGAGAAAAGTTCAGAATGACCAGAGAACAAAATGTGAAAAATGGGGAAGAAATAATACTAAAGAAGTAGTCAAAAACCAAATCAAGAAAGACTCTTCAGCTAATGAAGAATTTTATCCAAAGAACCAAGGAAACCCATTGACATATATATTTGATTTTTTATAGAAAGGAAAGGAGAGGGATAGAGAGTTAGAAACATCAATGAGAGAGAAACATCGATCGGCTGCCTCCTGCACACCTCCCACTGGGGATGTACTCGCAACCAAGGTACATGCGCTTGACCGGAATCAAACCTGGGACCTTTCAGTCTGCAGGCTGATGCTCTATCCACTGAGCCAAACCGGTTAGGGCCCATTGATGTGTTTTAAACAGGAAAATGTGATGACATGTTTTATCTTGCTCCATTCCTTTATCCTTCGACTAAATGAATTAGTTGGCCATTCCCCATCTCTATGACTGAACGAATCTGTTCTTTCTATATCAAGAGATTACTCTTTCATTGATCATCTCGTTTCTCTTTTTTATACAAAAAATTAGAACATTCAGGATTCTTGGGAAAAATTGGCTAATGTCCTTCTAGTCTACAAAATTACGCCTGAGGGAAGCATTAGACTTGTCTGTGATCAACAGCAGATTGGGTTGAGCAGAGGTTGTGCCCTCAAACCCCTTCTGCCTCCTCCAAAGGTGGACAACTTCCTGTGGCTTTGCATCTGAGAGAATGAGAAGTAAGCCTCCACATATCACAATGAGGCAGGCACACTGCTATCCTATCCAAGTTGAGGAGGTAATGGGAGAAGTAAAATAGCACACAAATGGCATTTTGAAAACTTAATTAAAAAGGAAATTAGAAATAGAATTTCTAGAGGCAAAGCTCCATGTGCTACCGCTTGTTCTTGTGGCGGTGGCACATTTATGACAGCAAGTTGGTGTTGAATGAGAACAACAACATAGCAGGTACTTAGCTTTGATAGTCAAAATAGGGGTTTGAGGATACTGGGGCTTTATATGTTTACCAGAGAATACAGAGGCACTAAAGCCTGAAGGTCAAGAGAGACAAAAGAAAGCAAAAATCTAGATGCTAGGATCCAGTATGTTCAAAGAAAGATGCTCAAGGCACTGGAGAAAGGAGACCTGTCATATTTGTGAATGCATACTTTGTTCTTAAAAACAAAATGGCTGGGATAATTAGTAAAATATATGAGAGGGCCTCAGAAGGGAAAAGGAATAAGAGAAGATCTTCAGGTCAGATTTGCTCTCTAAGCTGAAAAAAAAATTAAGAGTCCTTTTCATGCCCCTGTCCTTCATGACTTCTCTAGTGCCTCCCGAATATTTATAAAGACAGAAGGCAGAAGGGACTTAAGAACCTCTTCATAGGCAATCACTTTTAAATATGTGGTTACTCTAGAAAATTATTGACACAAACAATTACATTTCTTGTTACAAGATATAATCAAGCTGCATATTAGATTCAGGAAGATGTTATCTCCCACACAGAATTCAAACCTGCATAGTTCTTTTCTGATTTGTTAATGTGTATTTCCCAATGAGTATTTGTGAGCTACTAGTAAAAAGAAAGGAAGAAAGGACTTTCTCTATATAGAGTGTAAATAATTAAACTATAGACCAAGAGTGGAGAGGAAGGATGAAGTAAGAGCAGAAATTGTAGAAAGATGGGATGATAGGAGGCTGGTGTGTGTGCACAGCTGGAATGGCTTAATTCCTCTGTGCTCCAAAAGAGTTTAGCACCCAATGGTAATCATATCCGATTTCAATCTTGGGGGATGAAGTGGGCAACGATTAATTTTCATGCCATGAGCTGTGGCATTCCTTCTAAGTAGAAACATTGTAGCAAAGCATTCAGGATTTATCATGGAGGTATGGTGCCATGAAAGTGAGAGGTTGATATGGGAGGCCATCTGGTGAGATGCAACTTGTCAATCTCCCAGATGGTTTGTGAAAGAGAGAGACTTGATATTGAACTGAAATCAGCATATGAAAAGAACTATGAAATCACAAACTTAATCCTCATTTTTATGTAGTATTTTGGAAACATTGTTAAGGAAATATATACATTTTATATGATCTGAAAGAGCACATATAAAAGTTTTAATTATTATATGGAATCATTTCAATATTATATACCACATCTGCTTTTACCTCTTTTTTTTTTTTTTTTTAAATCTTCATTGTTGAAAGTATTACAGATGTCCCCTCCCCAGGCCTTCCCCGCACTATTGTCTGTCCATGGGCTATGCATATATGCATATAAGTTATTTGGTTAATCCCACACCCTTTCCCTCTGATTCGTGTGTCAATGTCTCTGAATCTGTTTTGTTCAACAGTATATTTTCTTCGTTAAATTCTACATTTAAGTGAGATCATGCAAAACTTGTCTTTCTCTGACTAGCTTATTTTGCTGAGCATGTTTTCACCTCTTTTAATAGGTGTTTTATTAATCTTAAGTTATTGAGTTGGGAGAAAGAAATTGCTATTATTTTATTGATTTATTTGCATATCTCCAATTTTTATAACACTTCTGTGGAAGGAGGTCTATGGGAATAAGGTTGATGCCTAGTGTACAGATGGGATCAATTGCTCTATAATTGGAGTTATTGCTGTAAATATGTACACATTTGTACCCACAGATGAGTGAAACTCAAGAAAATAGTGAATGATCAGCACAGTGATGTATAATTGTTCAATTAATGTTCATTGAAAAAAATAAATGAATTATGGTTGAAAATAACTTATGAAATAAGTGATCATAGATGTAAATACTGTATGGATATAATACCTGACAAAATTATATTTATGAAGTTGGGTGAAAATCATTTTTTTATGGGAATCATCTGACTGGTAGACCAGAGGTGGAGCTGAGCTGAAAATATTTTGTCATTAGACGTCAATATCTTATAACTATTATATATTAAATCATTCTAGTCCATAAGCAAGCTGTGATAAGTCAGGCTTCACTGTTTTTAAATACAGAGTATGTACTGCAGTAGTAATTAAAGTCCTCTGTGACACTACACACAAGGACAGATACAGGTAAATATGGAGAAGAAAACCACTTCTATACCAAAGCAAATGAAACCAAGGAATGTAGTCATTTAGAATAAGGTAGCGTCATGTATTTAAATCATGCTTTACAGTTTACAGAGCACTTTCACAGAATATCTCGTTTAGACTGCTCAGTATTCCCGTGAGGCAGAAGTGATTATGATTCTCGTTTTTCTAGGGAGGTGACGTGCCTAAGCCACTGTGGGCAGGTAGCTTTTCCTCTAGGCTGTTTCATTTCATTGATAACCTAACATCAGTTTTTTTCATCAGGTACTTGGTTTTCTCTAATCTGAGGCATATACTACATTTTATAAAATATCTATTTAAAACTTAGAAAATATGCTCATTCAAAAATTCTTCCCAGCTGTCAGTTTGCTTTGAAGTGATAGAAGTCTATAAAGGCAGCATACCTTTAATAATAGTACAGCACATGTAGTCATGAGCTGTCTGTTTCTTCAAAAATTACCATGAAACAGACTGAGGGCTAAATATGAAATGCTGAGCACTCCAGTGAAAGCAGAGCCCTCATTTCATTCAGATCAACTCCAGACAGATCAGACAGAAGAAATGGCTGAACAATCATTCCTTGTTTTTTCAGTCATAGTAGTACACTTCCCAGCTCAAGGCTGAGACAGTTTAAGGGGAAGATGGTATAGCATAGTGTGCTTTGTTAATAACTTTCTCAGCAAGACATGTCTTAAAGAGTTAATAGTCACATTCTGAGGCCTTCCATCTGCAGAAGCATCTCTACAGAGTGTAGTATCTCATGAACAAACAGAAAGAAAAAAAAAGAAAAATAACATTCCCTCAAGCAAATGATATAAGCTCCTTAAAATTGTGTTAACGGTTAATGTTGTTCTTTCACATCTTTTTGCAAATACTTCAATAAATTAAATTTAAAAAAGGAAAACAAATACAACTGTTATCTTCAGGTATGCTTTTTCTTTGCAAAACTAATTTCACAGAACAGTCAGATATGTAATAATGGGCCTCTTGAGGATGTAATTTTTTATGCAACTTGACATGCAAGTCGTGAGTAATTCATTATGTCTTCTATTTACACTTTGTCAGATAAGAGTATTAAACAGAAGAGCTGAGAGGAACACATAACACTACAATTAATCTGTTTAAATTTGCAAATCTAATGCAATCAAAAGGAAGACATTAGTGTTAAAATTGTTTTCTGTCTAGGTGGTATCTTTTATGGAGAAAAAGGCATGTCTGAAATGCAAAAGTCCCATAAAGCCAGCAAGCCATGGAATCTCATGCAGGCTTCTAAAGCCAGGGCGAAATCTTCCTGGGTACTTATGTCATTGACTATAAAGGCTCTGGACATTCGAAAATTGATATACAGTTTATCCATGTTAGGGCATGACATTACACTCAGCTCTGTGCACTTACCTAACGAAGTGCTACAGCCCCAGGACCATTAACCTGAAGAAGGTGAGGACCAAAGGTATAAGCCTGACACTTGTGAATTTATAGGAATCTTGTGACAGTCAGCAGGCTTTATGACTGTATAACTGACAGATTGACAGAAAAGAGAAACTGCAAGAAAGATTTTGGATAAGCAAGAACTAACTGTCCCCAGGAGTAACCTGTACCTGTTTCTGTCCAACTGGCAGTCTCCACCAAGGAGTTAGAAATTGATTCAGTCTGCTGTGTCACAGGGTGTTTTCAGAAAAGGAAGAGGCAGACATTGTGAGTTAGGGAATGGGGAAATAGGAGCTGTGTCAAATGACCGGAGTTTCATTCCCAACTTTTTAAGGGCCTCTCTGAAACTCAGCTTCCCCCATTTTGAAATGATGATAATGATACACAGGTATATATAAGAACAAAGTAAGTTCACGTATGTAAAGTCTCTGCGGCAGCAGGCACACAGTAAATGGTAGGGATCCTCACCATCATCTCCAGTAAGGCAGCAAAGTTTGGGAGAATTCTCTTCTCATTTCTGCCTAAGATAACTGCACGGTTTGTGTCCTTTGCGACATATCCTATATAATAAAAGCCTGATATACAAATTGACTGAATGGCATAAAGACCTGCAGAATGATTGGTCGCTATGACGTGCACTGGCCACCAGGGAGCAGATGCTCAATGCAGGAGCTGCCTCCAGCCCGCAGGCCCCAGGTCAGCCAAGGTGGGTGCCAGCAGGGGGTCCCCCCGCCCCCAACCGCCCCACAGATTGGCCCTGATTGATGGTCAGACCTAGGGACCCTACCCATGCACAAATTTCATGCACTGGGCCTCTAGTCTTATATAAAAATATGGCACTATTGGTAGGACCTTGATTGCTGAGTTGGTAAGATATTTATGTATATAACAGACCAGTTTAGATCTTATCCTAAGTTTTGGCTAACAAAACAGTAATTTTAACTTGTATTTTAAAATAAAGTATAAAAATGTAGAAGAAAGTCTACAAGGATGAGGCATATATATTTGAATTATAATTACTGTAATAGACATGACAACTTTTTAGTTACATGCAGCAGATATAAATTTGAAAGTACACTGACAGTTACAACTTGTCTCTGAAAAATATCCATTTGTTTTTTCATTTCTCTCTACGAGTGCATAGAGATTCATGCATAAACAACATGATCCAGGGGAGTTGAAATCTAGGAGCTAATTTACTAAACTACCCAAGCAACGAAGGATTATTTTATCTAATTAAGACAGAGCACACATACTTACAATTAAGCATTTGCATTTAGCAGCAAATTCAAAATTATAAAAGCAATGAAAGCTAAAGTGAGGTGTGATAATTTTTTTTCTGCACACCACTGCTGAGCTAACGCTCATTTAAATGCTTGCCTTTGCAGCACTGTTAAAGAGAAGGTTATGAATAGAAGCTCATGTCTGGGCAAAGCAACCTTCTCCATCTCACTTCCAACCAGGCATCCTCCTCAGGACCCAAGCCCATCCTCTCGATTTTACACATGACTTATGGTTTCTCACATTCTTTTAATCTTCTACCTCTCTAGTCTGAAATGTTTTTCTTAACCTAGTCCATCCATCTGAACTCTACCAGACAAGATTCAGATAGAAATGTGTCTTCCTTCATAAAAACTGCTTCTTCAAGTGTAAGAGTTCTCTCTTCTGATGTAAGAACAATTAGCTATCTATAGTTGTCTGTTTCATTCATTTGCAAATTAAAATATTACTACTTCAGTCTTCTCCAATATTATTAAACTAGAGGCTCAGTGCACAAAATTCATGCATGGTAGTGGGGGGGTGGTGCGTCAGCCCAACCTGTACTCTTTCCAATGCAGAAGCCCCTGTAGAATCAGGCCTAACTGGCAGTTGAAGATCTCTCTTGCAATCTGGGACCTCTGACTCCTAACTGCTTTCCTGCCTGCCTGCCCTAACCACTCTGTCTGCCAGCCCGATCCCCCTAACTGTCCTCCCCTGCTGGCCTGGTCACCCCTATTAACTTTTTAAAAAAATCTTATACCCTTCGCACACAATCATATTTGACTTCCTTATTGGTTTCTTCCTCTCACACAATTTTTCTCCTTCATGCAACATCTTTTCCTACTGACTCATTTATAAACTTTTCTTTCCTTCTTATTTCCTACTTCTGTTCATCATCCTTCTTCCCATCTTTCTCCTACCCTCCCTTCCTCCCCACATTCCTTCTTTCCTTTATCCTTACCCTGCCCCCCCTCCCCTTTTCCTTCCTTCCCACCTTAATTTTTTTCTTCACTTCCTCCCTTGGACCTGCTTTGCTCCTGCCCCATTTCTTCCTTCTTCCCATTCTCCTTTTAAGCTCTACCAGCTCCCCCTTTAAAACTTTTCTTCCCTTCCTCTTTCTCTTTCATCCTACCTTTCCCATACACTCTTCTCTATATACTTCCACTGTTTTAATATCTATCTCTCTACCTACCTAATTAGTCACTATCATTTGTCTTTTTTCTTTTTTGACTCCTACTTTTAAAATCTGTCCCCAGTACACAACTATACTTGATTTTCATTATAGCTCCTACAGTTCACTCATACATCCTCTTTCTTTCTTTAACTCTGTTCTCTGCTGACTCCTTTATAAAGTTCCTCCCTCCTTCTCTTCTTTCCCATCTTCCCCCCCTCCTCCCTCACTCTTTTACTCTTTTTACAGGCTAATTAAAAATTCTATGCTTTTTGTCCTTAGTACCGTTTCCTCTACTGGGACCTGTAGCTGCCTCTGTTTGGGCACTGGGGCCCCTTCTCACACCAGCTTTGAGGGGCCTAGTGATGATGCAGCTGTGTCTTGCCTACCGTGGCCCGGGCCTCCCCTCTCTGATTTGGGGGTGGGTCCAGCCGGCCCAGGCTTGCTTCCATCCTGAGGACCAGGGACCGTTGGGTCATGTGCACGTGTGTGTGCATTCATGAATGTGTGAGGCTTTTCTCCCATTGAGCGTTGAGTGCCCACGTGCCCGCTCCCTTCCAGAATTCGCAGGCGTCAGGCATGCTTGTCGGGCATGCTTGTGCAGGCATAGTTGGGCCTGGCTTGTCCTGGCTGAGGTGGGGGTAGGAGGGTTGGGGAGGAGTTGGGGGGCATTCCACCCAGGATGCAAGCCCCTGGGAAGATGAATGAATGGACGGCTGGAGAAAGCTCAGAGGCACAGGTGTGAGGGTCACCTATGCCTGTCTGTTGTCGCACCGGGGCCCTTCTGCCCACTGTGGCTTCTTCTGTGCGGGTGTCGCCCCTGGGTGCAGGGTTGGTGGAGACTCCAGGCAGAGTGCTCTCCATCAGGGCGCGGTGTGGTGGGGGTGTTTGTCAGGCACGTGCACCCGGGAAAGAAGAGGACTCCAACAAGCCTCACGCAAGTCCCCTTGCTGCGCACGCACCTGCTGGTCTGTCAATATGCAAATTGGCGGATACTCGGACACCATAATGGACAAATTAGCATATTCTCTCTTTATTATATAGGATCATATGTTGCCCTTTAACTTGCTGCATGCTTATATTTTCCCCTATATTACAGATTTCCTGATGGCGTACTTTGTTTTATTCTCTTAAAAATGATGAACGCGGTGCCTTCCTTACATGTCCAGTTTAATACATGTTTGATGACTGGCTGGAATACTTAAACATCTATTCATCTTCATATATCTTCTACTTATATCTCCTGTCTTACTCAAGTCTTTGAGCTTGTCTTAAACTTTATATTTCATTCTAATTTACTTATATTATTCTTAGATGTTACTTAATAATTGCTAAGGAATACAAAGATGACATTATTTCATCAATCAATATAGTATTTTGTCCTTACCTCCCACAATGGTAATTTTCATGACTTCATTTTAAACTGATTCTCTGAAAAGTCATTAAAATGTTGTCTTTAACATTGGTGTTATGGGAAATATAAATGGCAATGCCTTAATATTTAGTCATTTCCAGAACTCAGTAGATAAATCTCATTAAGACTATAGTTCAATATGTAACCTTCCTCATAATGCATTTGAGTTTGTAGCTAATGGTGTTTTATTGAGGTTCTTGTGTGTTTTCCACATTTGCTTAGATAGCTTTACTTTCCCTGCAGGAGTAATTATTGCCTTTTAGAGACAGTCCTCAAGAAAGAAGCTATATCTGTCAACCAGTCAGTTAGAATATTTAGCAGAGGGTCAGGCACTCAAAAAAAGTTTTTAAACATGTTTGAGGTAATTATTCATTTATAAGACGTTCTATGCAACCTTCCCCCTGCCTCCCCAATGGTGACATATTGCATATCAAAAGAAAAAAATACCCCAAACCAGGAAATATCCCAGCTACAAAATTGACAAGGGTACAACCCATAGAATTTACTCAGGTTGCACTAATTATCTATGTGCTCATTTGTGTGTAGCTATTTATACCTCTATCACATATATAACTTCATGTAACTACCCCCATGATCAAGATACACAACTATTCCATTGTCACAAAGCTACTTCATGCTACCGCTTTATCACCATGCATACCTCCTCATCTCCCCACCCAATTTCTAACCCTTGGCAACCATGAATTTGTTCCCCAACTCCATAAATTTGTTGTTTCAAGGATGTTTCTCAAATGAAACCATGCAGTAATCAACCTCTTGAGATTGCCTCTTTTCACTTAGCATAATTTTCCTGAAGTTCAGTCCAGATGCTGTGTATATCAATAGTTCATTCATTTTCATTGCTGAGTAGTACTACGTGGTATGGAAGAGTCAGTTTGTTCACCCATTTGCTTATTAATGGGCATTTTGGTTATTTTCAGTGTTTGGCTGGTACAAGCAAAGCTGGTATGAACATTCCTGCACAAGTTTTAGTTTTGATGAAGATAATTACAATTCATTCTATATGGCTAATTCTTCTTGTTTGAAGCAGAGGTTCTCAGAGATGGGTGAGATGGATGAAGAGCTAGTGACTGCATACTGCATCAAACATGCGTGTTAGTATATTCAAGAAAGAGTAACCATCTGCCTTGTTGTTTTCTGAACAGATCGATTGGTGTCTGTTGGCTGGCATAATGATCTCTCACTCTTGGAAGTGCCCTGGCTGGTTTGATAAATTATATAATCACTCTGATTCAGATTACTTAAAGATTCCAAGGTTTGCTAATATGCCTTCTCAGCTATGATGAATTGAACTGAATTTTGGTAGACGGCTGTTTTACAGTCCAAGTACCTGTGAAGTGACCTGGGGTCTGAGAAATGTGACAGTCTTCTTGCAATGTAAGTCTCGATTGTTCCTACCTCCTCTTTTTCTGCTAGAAAAAAATATTTTTTTCTTGTGAGTTAGATTTATGACTGGGAACAGCTTCCAAACACATGTCTTAGTGCCACTGGAAGAGAGGACTGCCCCACCATTGCCAATTTGAAAACAATTGCAAGGATAAATTCCTACAGATCCTAAATTCCGTAAGGATAAATTGGTTTAGATCACATGCCAGTCTCAAAGACAATGATCAGTGAGATGCAAGCCCAAAATGGGCTTAGCTTGGGTCACAGTTCATCCTTTGACTGAGCACTCTGTCCAGGGCATTGAAGTCAAGTTGGAGGATGGTATCCCTTTTACAAACTATATGAATCAAAAAGGAGAATATTTCCTCAAAGGATAGCAGGCAGTGGAGAAGATGGTAGACTTTACCATTGGAGAAATGGTGACCTGGGCAGCCACTGTCATTTGTGCCTTCTTTGAAAAGGTCAGTACAGTGCCTAATGCCACACAGCTATCAAGGAGCATAGCCAAATTCAATCCTCTATTTTTCTGCCTTGAAATCCTTTATTCTTAAGTTTCTTTTTACATGGAATTTAGCTGTGGATAAATAGGAAACAAATGCCTGTCAATAAAGCACCTGAAGATTTTCTCTGTAATTAACTATCACACTAATGAAAGGCATACATATAGGTTATAATCCCCAATACATCATAATTATTATCAATATACTAGAGGCCCAGTGCACAAAAAATTGTGCACTCGGGGGGGGGGGGGAGGGCAGCCAGGCCTGTGCCCTCTCACAGTCTGGGACTCCTTGGGGGATGTCCACCTACTGGTGTGCCTGGCCAGTCTGGGTGAAGGGCTGATGGCTGTTTGCAGGCTTGCCAAGCCCCCCAGTGGGCACCCTCACCCCTTGGGGGTGTGTCCAGCTGGGTGAGGGGCTGAGGGCCATTTTAAGGCTGCCCACAGACCCTTCAGGGTTCAGGTCCCTACTAGGGTACCTGGCCAGCCTGGGTGAGGGCTGAGGGCCGTTTTCAGGCTTCTCACAGTTCCCATTGACTCAACATCCCAGCTAGGCTGGCTGGAATGAGGTTTCTGGGGTTTATTTATCTTCTATAATTGAAACTCTGTTGCCTTGAGCAGAGGCCTAGTCAGGCAACGAAGCCTCCTGTTTGCTTCAGCTCCATGGCATCTATAATCGAAACATTGTTGCCTTGAGCAGAGGCCCAGCTGGCCTAGGCAGGGAGTTGCAACGGAAGCCTCCTGTTTGCTCTAGCTCCGTGGCTGCTGGCTGCCATCATGGCTGGGTTAATTTTCATACAGCTGCTCTGATTGGCTGGTGGGCATGGCTTGGCTGGTGGGTGTGGCTTAGGTGTCTCAGAGTGATGATTAATTTGCATATTACTCCTTTGTTAGATTAGATATAGTCATCCATGGCTTAACTGATGCAAATACAATGAGAAATTTGATTCATTTTCCCCACAGACCTAGAGCTTAATGTTCTAAATTGCAGAAGACTAAATATCCATGTCTTGAAAAAATTATCATAATATATTTAAGTGAAAAGAGCAAGTTAAAATAGTAAGACAGTTTGCTACTGTTCCCCCCCCCCCCTTTTTACGTAAACACTCAGATACACAGACATAGGAAAAATTTGGAATGGTAGCTATTTTGGAATGAAATGTATGGGCATTTATGCTTTCTTCTTCTTCTGCCTGCTGTATTTTATACATTTTCCACAGTGAATATGTATTGGTTTTCTAATTCTCAATACATTTTCATTAAACTCCTCAGTATGATGATGCATGTCTGATTGAGACAAAGATGTCAGTTTAAGAACTCCCTACTTTACTACCACAAGAAACCACATAGTAAAACCACTAATTGAAGGCCTCAGCATAGCAAGAAGAATTTCAATAAAAATATCTCATTAGGTTCTCAATTAACATTCAAAAAATAAAATAAAAATATGTTACAGCAATCAGGTGAAAATGGACTTTAAAGACAGCTATCTTTTCTTTACAGTTGCAAGTACCGTTGACCTGTGAACATGGGTTTGAACTGAGTGGGTCTACTTATAAGCAAATTTTAAAAATAAATACTTTAAATGCATCTTCTCTTCCTTACAGTTCTTAACATTTTCTTTTGCTTATCTTCTTTATTATAAGAATCCAGTATATAAAACATAACATAAAAATATGTGTTAATCAAATATTTATGTATCAACATGTCTTCCAGTCAATAGATGGATGGAAATTAATAAAGTTTTTGGGTAGTTATGGGGTGCTGCTACAGTGTTTTGGACAGGTTCAAGCCTTGAACTGATGAGAGGGCACAGTCCTCTCATTACCACGTGCAAGTCCCAGTTGGAGGGCAGAGCCTTCCCAGCACAATTAGCCAACAGCTATAGGTGTAAGCTTGAACCTGTGGTCTGAACACGTGGGCCCACGTGTCTGAGTGATAGAGTTCAGGTGCATGTAGCTGAGTAGAGTTGAAACTCACAAGAATGCTGTAAACAACTTGATCACGCGCCTACTTTGCCTCGTGGCATCTGCTATCAAATAAAGACATGGCTTGTGAGCGCTGTTGCTGTCTCTCCATCAGAGAAGCAGTGTCCTATCGAGACCCAGCTTTGACTCTCGTGTCTGTCTTTTCTTAATCCTTCCATCACCCCCACTTGCATCACCCTTGGCTGTGCTGGCATGGCACGGGTAGTCAAAGTTATACATGGATTTTTGACAGCACAGGGGGTCAGTGCCCCAACCCCCATGTGGTTCTAAGATCAACTAAATACAAAAAAGTGAATTAAAGAGAGCAGCCTGGAACACTTATAAAGAGTGGCTGATTTATATCAGATTCAACAGTTTTAGCTATTTAAAAAGAAACAACTTATTACCTAAATTTTTAGAATAAAGTGCATAGAACTTAAATCTAAGTCCTTGCTATCATTTTAGCAGTTTTGATAATATCAGAATTTCCATGTTACAAATCCCAAATATCTAACTAGTTTGAGTGAGGCCTATAATCATTTCTGAGAGACTAATTAAAAAGCATAACTTAGGGAAATTTGTAAAAGAAATTCCTTATGATGATGCAAAATAAACTCAGCTAAATTGCATATATATATATATATATATATATATATATATATATATATATATATATATATAATATAACTATATTGCACTGGTGCACTTCATACTAACCAGGTTTTTTCTATAACCCATTAAGGGAGGACCAAATGGCTTACTGTTGAATAATATATTACAGATAATATATAATTCCCTTGGCATTTTATTATTCACCTTAATCAACTTAACATTCAAAAATTTTAGAAGCCAATTTTTCTTTCTAGTTAAAATCTAAGAATTTTAAGTACATCCAATATCCAATATTATTATGGTAATAGTGTCGGCACTACACATATACAATATATGCTTACACTTTGTGGTATTTGGCAAGAACACTCCCATTTTTATGATTATACTTTAGTTTTCAGCACACTGTCAAGGTAATGTTACTAGAATGTCTAGTTTATGGATCACCAACTTGACTTAAAAAGGGAATTCCTAGTTTATCTGAGAGAAAGGATGATGTGTGACAACTAGCTTAACTCTGATGCATCAACTCAGAGACAGAAAGAGAAATTTATAAATGTGTTCTTAAAGATTTCTGGAAATTTTGATTGATATTTTAAAAAAATATTACACTTAAGAAAAATAATTTATTAATCATAAATTATTAATGTTATTTTTTAAAATATATTTTATTGTGTGTTTTTTTTTTTTTTTTTTTTTTTTTTTTTTTTACAGAGAGGAAGGGAGAGGGATAGAGAGCCAGAAACATCGATGAGAGAGAAACATCCATCAGCTGCCTCCTGCACCCCTTCCCCCCCACTGGGGATCTGCCCACAACCAAGGTACATGCCCTTGACTGGAACCGAACCTGGGACTCTTGAGTCTTCAGGCCGCTGCTCCATCCACTGAGCCAAACCGGATACGGCTATTAATGTTATTTTTATATTATCCAGACGTACTTCTCCTCATCATAAATTCACAGAGAAGAGACTTCATTTTAGCCATGTATGAGTTTATAAATAATCTGATCACAATTTCCCCCCTATTTTTGCCTTTAAAGCATATATGGATTTATCAATAAACACAAAATTAAAGTCACAGAAAAAAATGACAACTAATCCAAACTCCCTCATTTTATCAGTTCAATAGCAGACTATGGATATAGATGAGCATAAAATAATGTAATACCTTGGGTAGAATAAGACTGTCTTATCCTCAAGTATCTATTATAGCCAAGAAAGAGAAGAAAGGGTAACAGGCAGAAAATACGGGCTGGTGTTAACAGCCAGAAGTGGTGTGATGGAAATTTGAAGACAGGACAGTAGTGTGACAACCTTTTCACATTTGATCTTTATAACCTGTAAGGCCTGTTGGCAAAGCACGTATTCTTAACATTTAAGAAAGAAGAAACTGTCACCGCATAGTGTCTCCTAACATGAAATGAAGACACAAGTAATGTTTGAAAACTACAACCAGATGGTTTGTCTCAAGACCAAATCGAACAGCCAAACAGTTGTCCACGGATGGAGCAGCCACCTCTCCACTGTTAGTAATGTCACCACGTAAGACCAATTGGCAGCGATATTACAGACAAGGTCTAACTACCAGCTGAAGTTTCGAACTAGATGATTTTTTTAAAAGTATTGTTTTATGATTCAGCAAAATAATTATACTACACAAAATATATAGTTCTCTTGTTATATATTAAGACTAGAGGCCCAGTGCATGAAAATACATGTACCGAAGGGGGGGGGGTCCCTCAGCCCAGCCTGGCCCCTCTCACAGTCCTGGAGGTGACCTGGGGATCAGGGGAAGGCGACACCCTCATCACACCTCTGCTGCCACCACGGCCAACAGTGCAAAACTCGGCTGGCCCTGGTTACCTGAGCCTCCAGAGGCCCTGGGCAGCTGGGCAGCTGCCATCTGAGGCTTGCCTGCATCTTGGGCCCACCCTGGGTGCTTGGGCAGCCAACATCTGAGGCTTGCTTGTGCCTTGGGCCAACCCTGGGTGGCTGGGGGGCTGAGGGCAGGTCCAGCCCCACCGTGCGTCTGCTGCCCCCCCCACCCCGCCCGCTGAGCTGAAAGGACTGTGGGACTCCAGCGGGGCTGAGGGGACTGGGTGCCACCATCCTGTGACTACGGGTGCCTCCATCTTTTGTGATGGTGTGAAGGTCCATTTGCATATTCCCTCTTGATTAGATAGGATAATATTGGAAAATAGTGTTAAAATGAATTTTCCATTTCCTTAATAGTCAAAATCCAAATATATATTATGTACAATGATTAAAACCAGAAGTAGCACAATCCATAAAAATAAGCAGAATATGTACATTTTTTCTTACAAGGGAATTCCTTGAATACCAGTCCTTGATAAGAAAGCTAGGAATAATTATTCTCCTCTATGCAACTTTTTATGATTCTGAAATTTAAATTATAATTCATCTTGCTGCTATATTTTCCTTATGATTAAGGTTATATTTCTCGTTTTTACAAAGAGAGAGATAAATAAAAAAATATTTGGTATATAAGTGTAGGCATTGTTTCTTAGAGTATATTTACTATTTCCATGAATCATTTTTAGAAAAATGACGCTATAGTCAAACTTGGGAAATGCTATACATACATCATAGTTCTCTTTTGGAAGACAAAATATATCTTAACATACTAAACATTCTGAGAAATCCTGGTACAACAACAATAATAAAATAATACTAGTTTAAACAGAGTTAAGAGATTATTGCCCTGATTCATGCCATTACAGAAGTGTTTGTTTTCAATAACACCCGCTGATGTTGCACATTTTGGAAGATGATGCTCTATACACATTTTTATTGTTCTACTTACTGATTTTGCATTGGCAATTTTTACTGTCCTATTTCTTTTTTCTCTTTTTATTTTTGTATGTAACAGTTATTGAGTGCTTACTGTATTCTGGACTTTATGGTTATTATTCCACATATTCCTGACAATCATCCTCTGAGATAAATATGTAACAGATTGTCAGAGGGGCCCCTAGAGAGCTGAAATAACTCTTCCCCACATCCTGCTGCTGTTAAGTGGCACAGCCAGGACCTGAGATGAAATTGGGTCTTTCCAACCTGCTGTTTATACTCTTAACAAATAAGCAACCAGCTTACTCTTTCACTCCCAGGAACATACTACTGCTCCCAAGCTCCACAGAGTCCAACCGTCTACCTAGTTCCCAACCCAACAATACTTTCCAGACCTTGGTTTACAGGACGCTTCTGTTCTGTTTGAAGTTTCTGGCCAATCTCTCCCACTTGAATTCTGGGTTTCCTTGATTCTGCTTTCCCTGTGTACCTCTCTGGCTATTTCTTCTTCATCTTTATAGATTTCCTGCTAAGTGTGGTGCTCCTTAAGCCCCCATCCTGGCTCACGGCCCTTTTCTCCTTTGCCCTCTGCTGGAACAATATGGAACCTGCTAGAGCCAAAAGCACCAGGAGAGAAGAGGACCAGAGCTTTGTGTTCTCTCCCACCTCATCCCACCCCATTCACCCTCTTACTAATTTCTATTTTTGCTACAGTAACCTCAAATCAATGATCCAAGTGTGCAAAGAAGTCTTTCACATTTATTTACTCTGAAAGAAGTGGTACAATGGGTCTCTAAGGTCACCATAGATGGATTCTTTAAGGCTATGCCCTTGGATTAAACACCACCCATACAGATAATGAAGACCAGGGATTATAAAGGTCTCATCTCTTAATGGCCAAGTTCAGGCAAAAAAAATTAAAGGGATCTCTACTAAAGTGATGCAGAAATCTTTGCCAGTTGTCATTGGTAGTCATCATAAAAGAGGGATGAAATAGAAGAGGAAGCAAGAATATTACCTGCATATATGAGTATTGCCTGAAATTGCAGGTCAGAACTGACTGTCAAAATTTGAATCCTCTTTATTAAGCCTCTGTTATTGCCTAATATCACATATTAAGTACAGTAGAAGATAAAAATTTACAAAGGAAATTTCTTTATTTCAAAAATATTCACAACATATTTGGAGTAATTAAATGAGTACATTAAGTGCTTTCCAAGAAAGCTCATCACTGCATTGGGGCTAAGCTTCTGAAAATGGAACACCATTGGAAGTATATACCTAAAGGTATTAACTTAGAAAGAAAATGAAAACAAAATATACTGGTATGTGGTCATTGCTGCTAAGTTGCTTCTAAGCCTTCTATTTTGGCACACAGCTGTCAACCACAGTGGTTTAGACACAACAATTGTATAAAACACCAAAGATCCTTTGCACACCCTCAAGACTCAAGTTCAAATTATACTTATAATACTCAAGAGTCAATGTACTTATAAGTTTAAATAACTTTAGTTGTATATTTAGATGCTAGATATAGTGCTACATTTAAAATAAGTACAATTCATATATTGCTTTTCAATACCTATGTATATAGGTGTATATTTTTATTGACCAAAATGAGGCTGAGGTGTAGAGTGAATGTTCTATTCTTCCATAAAATAATAATCTTTCACACAACAAAGAACAAAAGCAAATGAATGTGCACAGTGAAAACTATTCCCGCCAATCCCTTGTGGAAGCCCAGCCCAATGAATCTTCTCCAACTTATTGGGAATGTCACATGTAGAGGATTTCTCTAAAAGGTTAGAAGCAACATTTATCAAAGGAATCAGTGTCAGAGGAGCAAACTTTGTTCCTATGAGGATAGCGTAGGCTGCTATGGAAAGATGAAAGATTATGGGTTCATCTACCAATCCTATATAATAAAGAGGTAATGTGCAAATTGACCATCACACCCTCGCACAAAATGGCAACCCCCATGTGGTCACAAGATGGCCACCATAAGATGGCTGGCAGAGGAGAACAGTTGTGAGTGATCAGGTCTGCAGAGGAGGGCAGTGGGGGGTGGGGACCAGGCCAGCAGGGGAGGGCAGTTGGGGGAGACCAGTCCTGCAGGAGAGGGCGGTTGGGGGCAACCAGGCCAGCAGGGGAGGGCAGTTAGGTATCAATCAGGCTGGCAGGGGAGTGGTTAGGGGGTGATCAGGCTGGCAGGCAGAAGCAGTTAAGAGCTGATCAGTCAGGCAGGCAGGTGGGCAGTTGGGAGCCAGCAGTCCCAGATTGTGAGAGCAATGTCCAACTGTCGGACATTTCCCGAGGGGTCCCAGATTGGAGAGGTGCAGGCTGGGCTGAGACACCCCCCCCCAGTGTACAAATTTTGTGCACTGGGCCTCTAGTCTATATAATAAAGGCCTACGTGACCATTTCAGCAGAACGACCAGTCACTATGACACGTACTGACCACTAGGGGTTAGACATTCAATGCAGGAGCTGCCCCCGCTGGTCAGTGTGCTCCAACAGGAGGAGTGCTGCTCAACTAGAAGCTGGGCTCACAGCTGGCAAGTGCAGCAGCAGTGGCGGGAACCTCTCCCACCTCCATGGCAGTGCTAAGAAACAGTGAGCCCAGCAATAAGAAGCAGTGAGCAGTAGGGTGGTGAGGAGTGAGGGGTCCCAGACATCCCACAAGGGATCTCGGACTGCGAGAGGGGCACAGGCCAGGCTGAGGGATCCTCCCTCAAGTGCACTAATTTCATGCACCAGGCCTCTAGTATTGTCAATACAGAATGCAGATGAATCTTCAATGAGGAATGTGAAAGTGTGTGTGTGCGTGCGTATGTAAGAGAGAGAGAGAGAGAGAGAGAGAGAGAGTTGTATGTTGTATAAGGGAGAAAAAAAAAAGGAGAGAGGAGGTCATATGAAAGTGAAGAAAGGCAGACAGACCTTGGGACGTAGATATTTCTCCTGAATAGGAGTACGATGGCCAGCATCATAATGCTAAACATAAACCTCTTTCAGAGAATATAATTAAGGCCTTCTTTTCAAATTTGATGTTCTTTGGCTATAAGTCAGGTAAGAGCAGAAATGGAAAGAAATATTGAAAGGAGGTTAAGAAAGAAAGAAGGATTCATGCCAAGCCCATGAGTTTAGGGAACCATTTCACTTGACTACTAATGAGCATCATTTCAGGGAAGGTAGAATTTACATTCCGATGATGTCATAGTCTACCATTTGCATCTTACTTGACAAAATCCCAATATAGAGTGAACTGATATAGGAAACAATTGTCAAGGAGAGGTTTAGTAAAGATATGATAGATGACAGAAGTTACATTGTCTTCAAGGGGAATTATGGGAAGACGCATAAGAGGGAGACTCAGCAGATAAATACTTCATTTGCATTCATATATGGGTAGAAGATTTTAAAATTGGTAGGCTCCCAGTATATTTAATAAGCAAACTCTTTTGCTTTTTATTTTTATATATACCATCAATATTGACATAAATTTAAAATTTTTATGAACAACATTGTGCTTATGCAACACCAATTATGCAGATATTCACCTTATAATATACAGTGGTTGGTTGAGACAATATGAGATGACTGATTAAATGTGTACATCACTAAGCCATGGACAAGGAATGATGGACAAAGACATCATGGCCAGGCATGCTTGGACCACCTCAATGAAAGTGGTTATAGCTGATTCAAATGTTCAGACTTTCCTACCACTTAATTTGTGAAAAAGATAAAACTATAAATCAAGCCTCATACTTGAATTTCTCTGTGGTTTTTAGAGATTTTCATTTTTATATGAGGATACGTCAAATGGAGTAGTGAAAGACTTACTGACATAGGAGATCTACAGAGATTTGGGGGTGAGGTTGGGGGATGGTTTGTTTCTTATCAACATAAACCTTTTTAGATCTTACCATTGAGATTCAATTGACAACATGGTATTTAATAATCGCATTTTTCTTCATGTTCCTGTCACCACCGGCATATTAAACTTATTTTACTGACATGTATTCAGGACCTTAAATGCAAATGTTTCTCCAAATTGTAAAGAAATTATACTATGTACCCAATTTACCATGCAATATACTATTTCCCAAATGTAAATGCATAACCCTAGGTGCCCAGCGTGCCACTCTGAACATCTCTTGTCAAATATAACAAAATAGGATTAAATAAAATAGCAAATGTGAAATGCCTGGAAAACTGTCTGGCACATAGTGTGTATTCAGTGTATATCAGGCTGACTGGCACATAGTGTGTATTCAGTATTTACCAGACTGACTAGCACAGAGGTATCTTTCCTCTGGTGTACTTTGTATTCAGGTGACATAAAACACTGCATTTACATAAAATAAGGGGCAAAGCTTTACAAAATTGTCCCAGTACAACATTTACTTAAATGGCAAGCTCTATCAGTTTACTTATTAGGTGGTGACGTTTACCATAAATGCCATCAACCTGAAATGTACAGAAGTAAAGCTCCTGTGTGAAACAAGTCGAACCTCTCTCCCGGTCACTGAGAGTGCCATTATGCTATCATTGACCATTTTCTCACTCCATTATAGCAAGGTTTTATTAGAATCTTTGCCACATAGTTTACATTTTAATTGCAGCACCCTATGCTCTCTCCCATTTCTGGAGTTCTCCCCCATCACAAAGAATTCAAATAAAAACCTGCAGTTGTGCCAAAGGTTGGATTTGGACCAGGTGTCATATGTGTAAGTCTTAGCTGTTACTTAGTAAAATGTGTGGGGACTCTATTTCTCACTTTGGATGCAGGGCAAATGTTGCATACACGACAAAATTTGGAAGATATAAAAATTAATAGGAAACTTAACTCTAATACAGTGTGGTGTGTGCTCATAGTTTCCCCTGGAGTCAAAACATATTAGTGAGCTTATTATTAACCAGATTCTAAGTAAAATTATTATTTAAAGTTAAGAACAGTGTAAAAACATAGTAAATATAATTTAGAATCTTCTCTACACACTCTGTTGCTGTTTCTCCCTGAAACTGCTTTTCCATTAAGATAAATGAAAATATGGAATATTTAGAAGTGACCCTGTTTTCAATCCGTTGGTTCTGCTCCACAGTCTCCTTGTCAAGCTCATAATCAATGGCGCATGTCAGCAAGAAGTGACTCTTTGATAAGAAAACATTTGCCTCCATCCATGTCTCATCCCTTTCTGAGGAAGACAGCCTGTGGTGCTGAAAGAATAGCTCCCCGTGACCAGCAGACACAGCTTTGGGGAGAACGGGCAGGAACGACTCAGGACAACACTGAAGCAGACCTACCCAAGACACAAGTGGTAGACAATTACCTCATAACTTCACACCGCTTTCCCAGAACACTTCTAGCTAAAATGTCGAAAATTTTATGTACAATATAGTTGTCAAACTAGATTTTTTTTTAAAGCAGCCCTCTCCTTTTCCTCAAAGTAAAACCCTGGAGTAGGATATTCCAAAGAAGACATGAGAAAGTAAATGATACCGCTTTTTCTGCCATTGGAACGGAGAGGTATCATCCTCGGCACAGACAGTGGGGAAAGTCTGGAGACTTTGTAAAAGGTTTTCTCGGGGAGCGAGGGGTCCTCTCCCAGCTCAAGCTGACACTCCTTTTGCAAAGACCATTCTCCCCGACCCACCCCCAGCAGCCGGGGAGCTCGGCGCCCGCCCCCTGTGTAATCCCAGCAAAAGGTACACGGAGACAAAGCAGGCTTGCGCTCGGCGGGGGGAGGCGGGAAGGTCGAGCACATTGGGGCGCAGCACCGGGGCCAGAAGAAGGGATGGTGACCCCCTTTTGCCGGAGGAAGCATTACCCAAGCAGCCCACCTCGGAGGTGGTCAGCAGCGGCGGTAGAAGCGCACAAAGGTTGAAAGCTGGAGGGAGCAAACTTCCCCATTCTCCCACCACGTCCCCCACGAGCGCGGGGCACACGCACTCGCCAGGACAACAAAGCGTGCGCCCCGCTGCACAGCCCCAGGTCCCAGGTCCGCGGCGGCCGAGGCGGAGCCGAGCTCGGGCGCAGGCTGGACGGCGAGCGGGGTGCGGGGCTCCCTACCTGGAGCAGCACAAAGAGCCCGAGCAGAGGCAGGAGGCGGCGGCCGCCGCGGGTGCTCGCGGGCAGGGGTCCCATCGCGGCGCGGACGGGGACCCAGCGGGGCGGTCGTGCAGGCGGATGCCCCGGCGGCGGCTCACAAAGGCGAGCTGGGGCTGCAGCCTCAGACCGCGGGCGCCGAGGCCGCCCCCGGAGGGCGCATGCTGCCTTGCCGGTCTCCCTGCGGCGGCTCTCTCGGCCGTCGTGCACCGGGGTCCTGTTCGTTAGCAGCCGCGGATGCAGAGGGCGGGGGTGGGAGTGGCTGAGGCTCCGCCGCTGCCCGAGAAGGCTCGGGTCGCGTGGCGAGCGACAGGCGGGGACCCAGTCCCAGCTCGCCAGGCTCTCTGGCAGCAGCAGTCGTCTCCGGGCTGCGGATTCATGAACTGACAGCAGCCTTCCAGCCCTCCCCCCAGGGGCCGCCCGCTGCCTCTGATCGCTGGACAGCCCCTCGCCAGGCTCCGCCCCAGCCCCTTCCACAGTCTCAGACGTGGGATTTCCGTGAGGTTTTCCTGACTCCTCTGGACCGACTCGGGGACCAGATCCCAGGCCCCTCTCAACTTCCCCACGTCTGCTCTCAGTCCAAGTGGTGGCTGTGACTAGCTATGAAGTGCATGGGGTGTGTGTGTGTGTGTGTGTGTGTGTGTGTGAGAGAGAGAGAGAGAGAGAGAGAGAGAGAGAGAGAGAGAGAGAGAGAAGAATACAACCCTTCTCTCATCCTCCCTATCCCATTTACACACGCTCATACTCTCCATCCCACACTCATCAAGGAGGATATAGCACAATTATACACGTTTTCCATTTGGAATCAGGAGTTCTTGTACATTTCAAAGGCCACCCTTGGATACCATTTATCTTCTAAATGCAAAAAGAACTTTCACCGTGATGCATATTTTTATATGATTTATATTTTGCTATGTTGTCTTTCTATTTTTTCTTCATCACTTCTTTCAGAATTTGCTTAGCTTCTTATGCCTTTGTACACACGTACATATGAACCACTTTGAGGAAACATGAGCAGTAAACAGTAAGCAGGAAAGCATTCTTCATTAATTTGCATTATTAATATTCCATTAAGAACCACTGTGATTAGATGGCCAAAGACTGTAGGGATTATTTCATAATCACAGAAAACTTTCTCTCCATCCTAAGGTATTTTACACAGCTCTCGCTAGACAAAACAGTTTCGTTTGCTTTTGTTGCACTTAAAACACAAACAGTCTTGTGAATCTTCCTAGGAGAGAGTCCCAGAAGAATGCGAATGCTGTATCATCAGCAATTCCAAAGTATGCTAAATCGTGCTATGCTATTTTCAAGATTCCAAATCAATAAGAATGGGCATTGGCAGCAGATAGTGCATGTAGTACTATGTGCTTCACCAATTGCTTCAACATGTTTGTTCTGATTTCATTATCCCAACAATTCTGGTAGGTAAAGAAGGCTGAGGTCGTTATCACCAACTATTTTCCTTGGAATGCTGCTTCTCAGAGAACAGATAAGTGCAGAAAAGCAGAACCTTTTACATGCCCTAAGATAGGCGTTTAACACGGATCCTCACAAGCTGAAATAAAGCTATTTCCTCTGGAAATAATAACAGGGTTTTAATGATCAAGAGACTGGAAGAGCCTTTTTTAAATCTGTAGGAGGCTTTATTTCTGTTAGGCAAAACAACCTTTGCCTAAATATACAAAAATGAATCTATGCCTGTGTAGTTCACACTATCACTCCTGTAGAAAGAGCAGTAGCGGCCACAGAGCAGGAGATTCAGTCCCTAGGAGAGGTTTAATGAGGAGTCAAATGGAACTCTTCCAGGGCCCTTGCCAATGAGGCTGAATTCTGTCCTCCAGGGACCAACTCTAATGTAGTTCAGTATGTTTAGTCCTGGCTTTCTTGCTGAAATCGCCTACAAGGCTGTCAGCACTTTCAGTATTAGAGAGTTGCATTTATGGGGGTTGCCCAGTGACAAATAGTTTGCTTTATATGGATTACAGGAAAAACCCAAGCCATTGATCTCCACACCACATTCCACTTGAAAAGCACAGTAATAGCCATATAGTTTGTCATCCGTATCCCACATGCTACAGTTATTATCACATATGAACTCTAGATTATGTGTAATGTGTTCTTATAATTAAATGACCAGGCAGCGTTTCAATTTTCCATTTATTTGAACATTTGCTTTAGTTTTGCTCTTGATGAACACTGGGTTCTCGCCTAAAAGACATGTTGACAATTCATAAATCCTGTCTTTCAAAATCAGGATGATTGACAGGCCTCAGGTGACTAGCATGTTTCAACTGCCAAGATATATTATTCTTGTCACACTTGAGAAACAGTGAAATTTCCTACAGAAGGTCGTATTTGCTTTTACATGGATACTCTTTTCCCATTTCCTCTTTTTTTCTTCCTAAATAATGCCTATTGAGGGATCTATCTTTTTTTAAAACTTGGTTCTTACATAGTTTTAAGGAAAACCAAATAGGAATACTGTAACCGGGCATAGTTTTATGACAAAAATCATCTCGAAAGAACAGGAAAGACTGAGCAGATATTTATCAGTAGATACAAACTGCAGGCTTGGGACGAATGAATGATCCTAAATTAGGGAGGCAGGTTGGCATTTTTAGATACTATTCCCTTTAGCAGTCAGTTACATACTAGAAGTACTGTGTACTGTTCACATGCCCTTTACTTTTCCTATTTTTTTAAAAAAGACATTAAACACCCCTATATCAGGCAGTTTTATTACAAAGCTTGTTTGTATGTGATGCATTGGCTAATGGGCTTTTATAATAATTTTTCTGAACCGTTACAGACATTGTTATCATCTACTCACCTAGCTGTTCTTCATAACTAGGTTTCTTGACTAATTGTAATTCAAAGCATCAACATCCTGAATGCGAGGATTCACTTTAGCCTGGAAAAAAAAAGCATGGCTAGAACTTGTATATAATATGTCAATAACGCAAGACAGATTGGTTTACTCAGTGAAAATGGTGCCTGCTGATCCTCCCTTTTCTTCGTTACTTCCCTTCAAATTAAAGATGTAATGCGACATTTACTATCTATCGTGTGTGACAGACTCTACATATGCATCACTTAAAAAGTGGTTGCAGACCTGTCCGGTGTTTCTCGGTGATTAGGGCACAGGCCTGTGCACCAAAGAGTTGCAGATTCATTCCCTTGATCAAGGACACACACCTGGGCTGCAGGTTTGATCCCTGACCCCAATGGATTCCCTGCCCCAGTAGATGCCCAGCCTCCATCAGGGTACATGTGGGATGCAAACAATCCATGTGTCTCTCTCCTATCAATGTTTCTCTCTCCCTCTCTTTCTTTCCTTCCTTCCCTTCTGCTCTCTCTAAAAATCAGTGGAAAAAATATCCTCAGGTGAGGGTTAACAAAACAAAAAATGGTTGCAAATGTGTAATTATGGAAAAATTAGTCATGGTGGCTTCAGGTCATGGTGATTTCAGGTACTGGAGAAACTATACTGCATGGTCTGAACAGCTAAGCATTCTATGAGTAGGCATAATAACTTTGCAGTGACAATTTCACTGCAAATCAATCACACCAAATCAAGTTTCATGCTAAAATTTACAAGGTTAATAATATTCTCTGCCCTATGAGAGAGGGGGTGATGAAATCTATAGTCCGAAGAGGGCAAGAGGATACCAATGATAGATTAGTTATTGACTGTCTTAGCAGAAAAATCTAGGGTAAAATTACTTAAGAAAACACAAATGTTCTCTGGGAGATTTCAGTGTCCTAGAGAAGAACATCTGCTTTATGAAGGGACATGAAGAAAATGAAGAATTGGGAAGCTGTACATTTCTAGATACACTATTTAGTGTAGATACTACTCTGACTCATGCACCCCATATACCTAACGGCACAGTTGACTCTCCCCTTGAACATTTAAAAACAGGTTGAACTTCAAAGGTCTACAACTGAACTCATAAAAATTCCCCCATAATTCCCTATCTCCATTAATGTACCAACACCAAATTGAGGCATACTTGCAGTCTCTTTCTCCCCACCCCCAATGGCACCATTTATAATTAGATTCAAATTTCTGTCATTTTACATCAAAAATATTTCTTACATCAATTCACTTCTCTTTAACCCAACTATCTTTATTCTAGTTCAAAATTACTATGACTTTTTAAAAATATTTTATTGATTTTTCACAGAGAGGAAGGAAGAGAAATAGAGAATTAGAAATATCGATGAGAGAGAAACATTGATCAGCTGCCACCTGCACACCCCCCACTGAAAATGTGCCCACAACCAAGGTACATGCCCTTGACTAGGATCGAACCTGGGACCCTTCAGTCTGCAGGCTGATGCTCTATCCACTGAGCCAAACTGGTTAGGGCTACCATGACTTTTTGTTGAACTGTTTGTAACCTTCCTAATTGCAAGAGTCTACCTGTAGCCTCTATGGACCCTTGTACTTCTCCCTGAAGCATGATAGGGAAGTATTTCCATTTGCAGCCAGTTGGAACCAGTTATTGAAACTCAAATCTAATCACTCTGACTCTTTTACATAAATCTAACTGATGGCTTCCAAACATTTCTAGGATGGTGATAAAATCCTTAGCATGGCCCTCAAGGTCAACTATCCTTTATCTGCTTCTCAAGTCTCTTGCCACACTTCCATCTCCTTTGCTCTCTGAATTTCTAAAACTCATGCATAACATGTTTCCTCCTCACACTGAGACACATGTCCTCTCTGCCTGGAATGCTTCTCTCCTCTCTTTCATCTGATACCTGCTCAAATTTTACTTTTTTATCCTAACCCCATAGTTTTAGGTTTCAAAGCCCATCTAATATTTTTATTATTGATATGTTTTTTTTTATCACTATTTGCTTAATGAGTATCTCATTCATTAGATTGTTAATTCTAGGAGCATAGGAATTATGTTGAGTACTTGATTGTCATTTTCTCCAGAGCACTTAAGTCAATTCCAGGAATAAAGTAGGTCCTCAGAAAGCATTGGTTAAATAAGTAAAGTAGTAAAATTTTCAATGATAATTATGCTATCAAATATCAAAATATGAAATATTTACATTAATGTTTTGGTTTGATTGTTCAAGATGGGAAATCAAACTCTATTCCAAGTGCACTCTTACTTTCTTTAGTGGGCAAAAAGTTACCCATATCTGCATAAGAATTATCCTGGAAACCTTGTACAGCCTCTAAGATTGGTGAGTGATCAGGGGAGAAACACGAAAGAGAAAATTATTTTTATTAGGATGATAATTTTACTCAAAATTAAGTAATCCTTCAACTCTTGAATGGATGAACAAGCCATGGTATATAAAAGCTACAGAATATTATTTAGGAAAGATAATAAGTGATATTATACATGCAACAACATAAATGAATCTCAAACACATTATGCTAAGTGAAGAGAAGTCAGATTTAAAAAGCAACCCACTGTAAGATGTTATTTATGTGTCAATTCAGGGGAGAAAGTAGATTATCGGTTGTCAAGGGCTGGAAAGATGGAAAGATTGACCATAAAGGGACTTTCAGAATGATGGAAATGTACTAACTCTTGATTTGGTTGTTCATTATGTGACATATACACTGAGTGGCCAGATTATTATGACTACCTGACGTTTGTAGGCAAATTAGCTATAATTTTGTGCTGAAGTTGCTAGAGCGTCAGATCATTATAAATAGGGAAGCAGGCTGTTTACCACAACAGTAGAAGTGATTTTTTTCTGAAGATATGGGTAAACAATGCAATTTAACAGCTTTTGAACGTGGGATATATATTATTGCGAGTAGCCAGATTATTATGATCACCTGACGTTTGTAGGCAAATTAACTATACACTGCATTATATGGGATACGGAAGCCAAAGGCCTTTTTGAACACGTTTGCTGTCTGCAGTTACCAAGATTAAACATCTCCAATTCGCATAGCAACACAGGGATTGGACAGTTGAGCATTGGAAAAAAATCATGTGGTCCGATGAATCACGTTTCCAGTTGCATCATGCAGATGGCAGAGTGAGAATTTGGTGGAAACAGCATGAAAGCATGCACCCCACATGCATGAGTACAACCGTTCAAGCTGATGGGGACAGTATTATGGTTTGAGGCATGTTTTCCTGGCATGATTTGGGCCCTTTAATTTGTGTGGAACAACGTCTGAAAAGCACAACATACCTAAGTATCATTGCTGATCAAGTTCATCCTATCATGTTGATGGCGTATCCCAATGGAGAGGGCTTCTTCCAACAAGACAATGCGCCATGTCATGGTGCTCGTATTGTGCAGGAGTGGTTTCAAGAACATGAGGGAGACTTTACCTTGCTTAGGTGCCCCTCACAATCACCAGATCTCAATCTATTGAGCATTTGAGGGTCTAAGTTAAAAGCCATCAGGCGGCTGGATCCACAACCATCAAATCTCACAGAACTGGACAGTGCTATTCATCAGGCATGGTGTCAGATTCCTCTCATCACCTTTCAACACCTCGTGAAGTCAATGCTAAGAAGAATCACTGCAGTATTGAAGGCAAGAAGTGGCCCAACAAAGTACTGATGGAGTGGTCATAATAATCTGGCCACTCAGTGTGTGTGTGTGTATGTATGTGTATATATATATATATATATATATATATATATATATATATATATATACACATACATACACACACACACACATATTCACAATATATATACACACACACATACATACTGATCTCCCATGTTCAAAGGCTGTTAAATCACATTGTTTACCCATATCTTCAGAAAAAAATCCCAAACTCATCAAATTTTACCATAAAAAGGACAAATTTTACTGTTTTTCAATAAAAAATTTTTAAAAAATAATTCCAGGTAAGAATTAAGTATGGACAAAAAACACTCAATATTTTAAAAACTTATTTTTTTAAAAGACAATATTGCTTTATGTTTATATACATGAGTTTCAGCATTTAAGAGTGTTTAAAGGTGCTTAACAATAGCAGTACCTTAAGATAAATTTCAGCTTTCTGATTATGTGATTGCCTCTCCCATATTATCTTGTGATAAAATCTCAGAATTAAGCTCATAAAATTGCTTAATTCTCCTTTTGTCTCCTTTTAGCTAAGTTATTTACATGGGTTATTCATTGAGTCACTCACCAGCCATATATATTTCCATTCTTGCCATGCTGGGCACAGCTAAGAAAAGATACAGATGTTGACCTCCGGGAGCTTGCAACCTGGTTGGAAAGATGGTATACTAAAAGAACCACAAACAAGATAAAATATAGTGAGTAGAAGCAAAGATAGAAACAAATGCTAAAAGCATTCATGTGGGGGACAGAGAACTTACATATGTAAAAATCCTGGAAGCTGGAAAGCCCAGGGTATGCTCTAAAATCAGAGTACAGTTAGAGAAGTTGGAGTAATAAGATGACATGCGCAAAGTCCTTTGCTCATTAATAGCCACATCTGTCTCTTCTTCCTGGCAGCACACAGGTATGCTCCATTTCCCAGCTTCTCTTGCAGTTAAGTGTTGAGATAAGTCTGAGTCATGGCCCAGGAATTATGACAAAAGTGATGAGTACTTCCAGGCCCAGTCCATAAAAGCCTTGATACATAATCCTCACTCTCTTTCTCATCCTGAATAGAGAGAACTCTAAGGACCTAGAGAAATGAAGAACCATAAGATGGAAGGAGCCTTGATTCCTGCACATTTGCAAAAACAACAACAAAAGGAACACCAGCCAATCCTCTTTAGACCATGATCTTAAAATTGAAAAGTATATTTAGACCAGGAGATTGTCATCAAAGGCCAAGTTAAGGGGGCGGGGGCTATTAAACTGTTTGAAACAGAGGAGTGATACAATCAGAACTGAATCCTTTAGAAAACCTGGTCTGAGCACATTGTTTAGTAAAGTCGAATATAAAAAAGAAAAGATCAAGGGATTAAAAGTTATAGTAAAAGCAGAATCGAAATGATAGCTGGATTGAGAAAAAAAGAATGTGAATGCAGAAGAACATCAAGATCTGTGAAGATCTGAACATGCTCAGACTTTATGTGAGTCCTTAACTACTTGTTATCACCCAAGATCCACCATAGATAGTATTCCAGCTGCATGTTGACACCAACACTGTCACTCATTTTGCTTGTCTGCTTGGTTTGCTTCACTTCTACATACTTGGTCTCCCTGAACTCCATGATGTTCAGCCATAGAGCAACCTCATCCCTCCATTCCCAAGCCCAGCCTAGCCCTTGTCTAATAGTCACAAAGAGAAGAATTAAGCTGCTCTAAACTTTCATGTGAGGGTCCTTTTGTGAACATAAGTATCAACCCAATTGCTGGAACATAGGGTGAGAGTATTTTACCTTTATGAGAAACTGCCAAACTATTTTCCAAGTGGTTATACCACTCTGCATTCCTCCTGCAATGAATTAGTGTTCCTGCTACTCCACATCTTTGCCAGCATTTGGTGGTATTAGTGTTTAATTGCTGCCATTTAGAGTAGATAAGCCTCTACTCTAAGTTGCTTCTGAGTCATTTTTTAAAGGACCTCATTAATCTTTGAGCATGTTCTTATTTTTTCTGGTACTATATGAACAATTTAAAAATCTGTCCTTTTGATAAAACAAATTCAATTAGCATTAATCTTGAATTATAACTCATTAAATTATTTGACAGATATCTATTGTGCACTTCTTTTGTGTCAGATTATGTTCTAGTGCTTAAAATCCCTTGCGTTTAAGGGACAGTAAGAGAACAATATGTTTGGAATGGAACATGTAGGGGACATTGGGAGTAGATGAGAGTGGGGGGTATTGGAAGAAGATTATGTAGGAATATGGAGATCATTGTAAAGACTTTGGCTTTTAAGTTGAGAGATAGGGAACCAGTGTAGAGTCTTGGAAAGAGGAGTGATGTTATCTAAATGTGATGTTTCTGTGTTGGAGTATACTCTTGGAAGTAAGGTTAGAAGACCATTGTATAAAAGACCTTTGGAAGAATATTGGATAAAACAGGCAAGACAAAATGTGCAATGGCAATGGAGGTGCTGAGAAATCTGAGAGTCTAGGAAGGTTATTTTAGGACGAAAAACAAGATTTGCTCATGAATTTGATATGACTTTGACAAATGAGTAACAGAGGAATCAAGATGACACACAGACTTTTTGGCCTAGACAGGAAGAATAATCTTGCCATCATTTGAAAAATAAAAAAAAAGAAAGACTAAAGGCAGTGCAGGTTTTAAGGAGTGAATCAGTGTTCAATTTTAGACATGTTAATTTTGAATTTTTATTATACACTTAAGTAGAGCTACTGAATAGGAATTAAACAAATCATTCTGGAAATAGATTACTCCACTATGGATTAGAGTAATACATTTAGGTATCTTCAGTGCATAAAATGGTATTTAAAGTTGAAACTGTCTGAGCTCACCAATGGAGAGTGTAGATACAAAAGATAAAAATATCTAAGGACTGAGAATTAACTGATTTTCATCTTCTGGCTTCGTAGAAAACAGCAATAGGCTCTCTAGAAACAGATAAAGAGAAAAATCCACCTTCTGCCCCTCTATCAGGATGAAGACAAATTGTCTGCTTGTACGTAAATCTGTGGAGAGCTTCTCTTTAATAGCTATGTGATAGTATAATCAGTTTACAAAGTAAATGTCATAATCTGACTTAATGGAGCAATCTGAATATGTACATATAGCTAAGTATCAAAATAAAACTTCCTATTTGTATGTATATTTTATTCAACATTTTATCAATAGTGTTTTCAGTCTCATTTGACTTAGTATTTATTTTATATTTACCTAATCCTTAATTAGACAAAAATCTCTCACTCATTCATTTATTATTTTACTCAGAAAGTATTAAGTGTCTACTACTTATCAAGTATTTCTGGCTGGGTCCTCTGGCTATTGTTAGTTTTATTATTTTTATATTCTGTATCTTTTTAAAAACTCTCATTTGGACTTTTTCACAGAAAGCAAGTGTTGAAATTATTTTTAGAGAGTTAAAAATAGATATGCAAAAATCAAATATATATGCTTCTACTCTGTTTTTTTTTAAAAATATATTTTATTGATTTTTTTACAGAGAGGAAGAGACAGGGATAGAGAGTTAGAAACATCGACGAGAGAGAAATATTGATCAGCTGCCTCCTGCACACCTCCTACTGGGGATTTGCCCGCAACCAAGGTACATGCCCCTGACCAGAATCGAACCTGGAACTCTTAAATCCGCAGGCCGACGCTCTATCCACTGAGCCAAACCGGTTAGGGATCTACTCTGTTTTTTAACCAATTCAATGTTAGCAAAATTTCATGTTCAGAAACTTGGTTAGAGAAAGTGATTTAAAATTTTTTCACTATTAGTACATGTGAAGATTTTATAAAGTCAAATAAGTTACTTTGAGTTTAAGAAGTCAATTAAGTCAGAAAGATAAGTATCACATGATCTCACTCATATGTGGAATCTAATAAACAACATAAACTGATGAACAAAAATAGACTCAGAGACACAGAAACATCGAACAAACTGTCAAACCTCAGAGGGAAGGCAGGGGTGGGTGGAATGGGGAAGAGATCAACCAATGAACTCATATGCATATATGCATAATCCATAGACACAGACAATAGGGTGGTGAAGGCCTGGAGGGGAGGGGAGTGGGAGTGGGAACTGGGGGGAGGGGACATATGTAATACTTTCAAGAATACAGATTTATTTTAAAAAAGAAGTCAATTAAATATTTGAGTCATGGAGTCCTTTGGCACTGACCATGACAATCTGAAAGATATCCTGGGAATCTCACTGCTTTACTCTTGGAGCTACTAATTCTTGCAGGTCTCCATGATCCATATCAACTACTATTGGGCCTTCATTCCTAAACTAGATACACTGGCCTATCCTGGATATTAAGAGTCCTTGTCATTTTCATTTGCTTAAATATAAACCCTCAGTGTTATTGATTGTCATTTTTCAGATGATAACTGCAAGGTGAGGTAAACATTTTTTAAAAAAGGAGCTTCATTCCTGGCCAGGGAGCTCAGTTGGTATACGGTTGTCCTTATATACCAAGGTTGTGGGTTCAGTCCCCAATCAGGGCACATACAAGAATCAACAGCCTAGCCAATTTGGTTCAGTGGACAGAGCCTTGGCCTGTGGACCAAAGGGCCCCAAATTTGATTCTGGTCAAGGGCATGTACCTTGGTTGCAGGCTACCCCCGAGGCCCAGGCCCTGGTTGGAGCTTGTGCAGGAGGCAACCAATCTATTTGTTTCTCTCACATCAATGTTTCTCCCTGTCTTCCCCTCTCTCTTCCACTCTCTAAATTATTCAATGGGAAAATATCCTTGGTGAGTATTAAAAAACAAAATAAAACAAAAAACAAGAATCAACAAGAATCAACCAATGAATGGGTACATAAGAGGAAGAGTACTCTCTTTCTCTCTAAAAACAATAAAAAAATGTTTAAAAGGAGCTTCAGAAAATTTATTTCCAGACAATTCCTAGACTTCCTGGGCCACACAAATTAGGTGGCTGTGTTGACAAAGACTCCGTGAAAGTGATTCATTTGCTTTGGTAATGCATGGCCCTTCTCAATCTTCCCTTTAGCCTTGGCCCTTTAAAATGGTAGAAAAGTTAGGTTGACACTGAATTACAGTGTGGCATAATATCAATCATAGAAGCCACTAAACAATCTGCATTTCCATTTCTTAAAGACAAAATATCCACAATCACTCCAAGTTTTCATAAAGCGTGAAATTACCTCCTGTTTACTGAGTCACAAAATGGAACTGGAGCACAGAATAAAAGTAAAGATCCAAATCAACATGAGGAACATTTGCCTACTCACAGGAAAGCTCAGGCATATGCCAGGCACTGAGAAAGCCCCAAAGCTGATAACAAGTAGTTAGAAGCCTCATGTGTCTGGCAATGGAGTTTAGAAATTATTAATATAGAAAATTTCTGCCTCAGATACTGCAGATCCATGCTTGAATCCCAGAAACAAGCATTTTTAAATGTCATTACTTGCACTCGGTGAGAAAGACATGCTTAGGAATGCTGAGAGATCAATAGCTACACATCAAACTTTCCATGAATTGTTCATGAAAGTTACAGCTACCCTCTCAAGTGTGAAAGATAACAAATTCCCTGAAATTTGCTGGTCTGTATTTGGGTGTTGCACACACTTAAAAAATAAATGAGTAACTTTAAAGGTTGTCAAACATAAAATAAAATAAAACCGAGGAAACTTGAAAGAAGGCAGCCACAGACAAGCCAACATAAACAAAAAAGATCCTAAAATCTGTAATAATATCTATCTATAATAACAAAAGTGTAATATGCAAATAGACCGAATGGCCGAACAGTGGAACGACTGTCTGGAAGACCATACTATGACACCCACTGGAAGCAGGCCAACCAAGGCAGGTGCAATGCAATTGGTTGGGGGCCCTGCCATTGCCCCATGATCGTCCCACAGAGGGAGGTCCAGGCCACCAGCCAGCAGGGCAATCAATAGGGGGGCTCCCAGACTGTGAGAGGGCATAGGCCTGGATGAGGGACCCCCCCAAAAGTGCACAAGTTTTGTGCACCAGGCCTCTATTATGTATAAAAGTCATACAATAATAGCATAACTTAGGATGCCAGGCGTTTTTTTTGAAATGACTAATAAAAGAGTATACCTTTGTAAAATAGAATAAGATAAAATGAATAAAGAAAAAGACATTGAAAATTAAAAATAAGGTACAGTTCATTAATCCCATGTTTTATTGGAAAAAATAAAGAACTAACTTGTTTGAAAACAAATGCACTATTCAATTTTCCAGTATTTTTCTACATTATAAGTTTTCCTCTAATTCAGCTATGTCACAAGTTGTAATATTACCAAGTTCAAAATAATGTGTAGTTTTCATTATGATTTCTGAACCTATGAATTTATATAGAAATGGATTGCATTTTTGATTAATGAGTAATTTACAACAAACAAAATGCTCAGATCTTGAGGATACAATCTTGTGGGCTTTAACACTCAGGTAATCACCACTCTAAACATTATATGGAAAATCTTCAACACCCTAGTCATTTCCCCTTTGTGTTTTTGCATTTAAATACCTCACCTGCCTCCTTAGTGGCAAGCACTGTTTTGATTTCTCTCATCCTATAAGTGGCTACTTTTTTCCAAATAATGGTTTTAAGTTTCACCTACTTTGTTGTGTGTAACAGTAGTTCATTCTTTTGTAGTACTTAGTAGTAAGTTCCACTTTATCAATCTACCTTTGTCATATTTATTTATTTTGTTGTTGATGGACATTTGGGTTATCTACAGTGTTTGGCTGTCTATGAAGAAAGATGCTTTGAATATTATTGTACAAGTCTCTGTGGACATATGTATTCATTTCTCTTGGTCATCTCTTCTGCTATTGTCTTCTTTTGGAGTGTGTGTGTGTACATGTGTGTGACTTGAAATATTATATCTACATTTTTATGGAGAATCATATAACCAACTATTGGCAAACTACCGTAAGAAGAAGAAAAGAGGAGGAAGGGAAATAATAAAAAGAAAAAGGAAAGAGGAGAAAAAGAAGAGAAAGTGGAAAGAATAAAAAGTAGAGTGCAATTTTTAGCAGATATTATAAAATATTTACAAGGCTACAAGAGTTAAGAAAGTATGCTATTGGAACAGACAGTGACAAATAGACTAGTGGAATAGAACGGAGAGCCAAGAATCAGGTTTGCATAAACACAGATACCTGGAAGAGAAGAAAATTAACCAATAATAATAATAAAATAGGAAGATCACTATAGATCCTATTGACATTAAAAGTATAAATAAGGGAAAACTGGAATAAGCTTTTCAAGTTCCACCACCACCCAAAATAACGGAATTTTGCATTTGCTACTGTGAGCTGGATAGCTTTTCAATATTTAAAGATATCTGGTGAGATAAGTGATAATATTAAAAGATGTTAACTTTTTCTGTTATATAAAGATACATTTCATATCTGGAAGATCCACATGAATCAATGAACCAATATGTTCTAAATAACCAATGCAAAATATTACAATAGCATGCAAGGATAAAAATTAATAAAAAATACAGGATGGGTCAATATAGTTAATGCCATAGAGTATGAAAGTACATTTATACAGTTTCAGCTTCCATATGATCACTACCCTTTAAAATACTATAGCTTGTCAAGTTTTGGTACATTAGCAAAGAAAAATTTTACAATTATTTGGAAGCAGCCCAAGTGTCCATCAGTAGATGAATGGATAATAAAGGGTAAAGGAGGAGTTTACCCTTTGCGACAGCATGCATGGACATAGAGAACATTATACTAAGTGAAATAAGCCAGTCAGAGAAAGAAATATCATATGATTTTACTCCTATGTGGATTTTAATGAACAAACTGAACCAAGCAAAATACAGA
>PVJC01005754.1:0-57735 GCA_004026665.1 Murina feae | reverse complement strand
GCCAGCCCCTTACCCAGGCTGGCCAGGCACTCCAGCAGGAACCCCCCACCTCGAAGGGGCTGTGGCCAGCCTGCAAACAGCCATCAGCCCCTCACCCAGGCTGGCCAGGCACCCAAGCAAGAACTCCTACCCTGAGGGGCTGTGGTCAGCCTGCAAACAGCCCTCAGCCCCTCACCCAGCCTGGCCAGACACCCCAGAAGAGACCCTTACCCTGATCTGGGACATCCTTAAGGGCAAACCAGCCAGCCCCCACCCATGCACCAGGCCTCTATTCTATATAATAAAAGGGCAATATGCAAATTGACCCTAACATCAGAACCACTGGGAATAACTGATCACTATGACACACACTGACCACCAGAGGGCAGATGCTCAATGCAGGAACTGTCCTTGGTGGTCAGTGCACTCCCACAGGGGGAGCTCTGCTCAGCCACAAGCCAGGCTGATGGCTTCCAGTACAGCGGTGGTGGTGGGAGCCTCTCCCGTCTCCTCAGCAGCGCTAAGGATGTCCAACTGCAGCTTAGGCCTGCTCCACGCTGGCAAGTGGACATCCCTCGAGGGTTTTCAGACTGCGAGAGGGCACAGGCTGGGCTGAGGGACGCCCCCCACAAGTGCACAAATTTTTGTGCACCGGGCCTCTAGTATATAATAACAGGCTAAAAGGACACTATGTTCTGCTACTATAAAGAATAACAACATCAAAACAGTAAATGTTTATTTTTGTTTGATTATGTGTCAAGTGCTATTAGATACGTCAGGTAAACTGTAATACTTACAATAACTCAACAAGGTAGGTATTATTCCTTTTTAAAAAATAAATAAATTGAGTGAAAATACTGATTAGTTAAGTAAACTGCCCTGGTCACACAGCAGTAAATAGAGAAACCATTATGAATTTTTAATATACAATAGTTACTTAAATACTTGTTGTCTAAATTAAAGAACAAATAAATAAAGCCAGCACTGTCTGGTATTTAAAGTAAGGAGTCTTTCAACTATAGCAAAATATCTCCCTCCCATAATTTCTATTTTATATGCAGCAATTGAAACTGTAATCACATCAAACATATATAATTACATGAGTAATTCATCACCTTTCTCATCTGCAAAAATGGTTTCCCATCTAAAAAGTATCTTCATCTTTTTTAAAGGTCTAATCATTAAACCATCTACCAAGTCATTATGAATTATAATGGTCATATTAAAATGTGGAGATACCAAGTGGAAAAACAGTAATACCAAAGTATCTCTAAAATAAAACAAAAAACAGAAAATACTTTTAAATGGCAAAATACGTGCATTATGAATGACAAATAAAAGTTATCCTTATATTATGAAGAAGTCTTAAAATTGAAAAGGAGGAGGAATAAAAAAAAAAACTGCCCAACAAGAAAATGGGCTAAAGATATAAATGGATAGTCAACAAAAAAAATACAAATGGCTGATAAACATGCTTTAAATTTTTTTAGTCATTTATTATTTAAAAATGCAAATCAAAATGAGATTTTTATTCAACTATCAGATTGGCAAAAATACAAGAAAAAAGTTACAAAGGGAGATCATGCCTAGTGTCAGAGAGCATACAATGGTATGACCTTTCTAGAAGTCAATCTGCTGGTTGATAAAAACATTCAAAATGTGCCCAGATCTTCTAGCCAGTGATTCCATTCCTAAGAATTCATATAAAGGAAATAAATACCTGCACAAAGATACACATACAATTAATCATAATATCAATATAATAGACCACCTAAATGTCTAGTTAGAGAATTGTTTAAATTGATACCTTCATACAATGCCAATAAAGAGATAGAAAATGCTGTTTATTACCATGAAAAGATGTTTAAGATATGATAGTCAAAGTTAAATAAATTTTATGACCCAATTTTTATAAGGTCTGAATTTGTAAAGGAGAGCAAATGTGTGAGCAGAAGCACAGCCGACAGCACCAGTGTGACCACAGATGCACTCACTGCGACAGGAATCCTGAGAAAATGTGACAGTAATCTCGTGAGCAGATGTGGAGTCATCATCAAGCAGAATGATGGTATTTTTTTGCTTTTTGCTTTCTTCTTTCTTTGTAACTTTCTGAATTTTCAGAATGTTTTACAATGAGCATATATAATATTTTGTGATTATAATACAATAAAATTTGTATTTAAAACTAGAGGCGGTGAACATTCGGGCACTGGGGGGGCAGATTCCCACACCCTGGCCTGTGCCCTCTCACAGTCTGGACCCCATGGGAGATGTCTGACTGCTGGTGTAGGCCCACTCCTTCCACCACTGCTGCGCTTGCCAGCCGTGAACCTGGCTTCTGGCTGAGCAGCACTCCCCCTGTGGGAGCACAGTGACCACCAGGGGGCAGCTCCTGCGTTAAGCATCTGCCCCCTGGTGGTCAGTGCATGTCACAGCAACAGGTTGTTCCGCCACTCAGTTTATTTGCATATTAGCCTTTTATTATATAGGATGATGTCAACTGTCATAAACCTGAGGTCCTATAAACTTTCAAGTGTTATTACTTTAATATAAAATGCTAATTAAAAATCAGTTGATGTGGATACCAAATGAAAATATATATTTATTCCTCTTTCAAATGATAAATTCAAAATCAAGCAGTTTCTATCCACAAATCATTTGAATTTATGATTTCTTTAAAAATGTCACTTCAAAAATTAAAGCAGAAGTGTTTGTGTGCTATAGAATATACTTGGCATAATTATGCTAGATGATGTCTTTGTGAAATAACTGGCCTATGTAAAGTCCTAGAGACTTTGATTCTATCACTCAAAAGAACTTGGTATACATAAGGTATTTACTCAGTGCCTCTCACATGGATAGCACTTAATAAATATTGGTTATCATTATAAAACCAGAGGTCCAGTGCACAAACTTCATGTACTTGGAAGGGGGTTCCCCAGTCTGGCCTGTGCCCTCTCACAGTGCAGGAGCCCCACGATTGATCTCCCCAAAGAGGTAGGCCCCTTGCACCCATCTAGGGCTCCTCAAGAGATTGCCCCAAAGAGGTAGGCCAGAGCCAGGGGTCCTGCCTCCGTGCCCTGCAGAGCTTCCGGGACCCACCTCCGTGCTGCTCACGTAGTGTCAAATCCCTGCCCACCCGCGCTTGCCTGCTGTGCACAAAGTCTCCTGGTGATGGATTGCTACAGAGTGAGGGCATCACGGTATGAGGGTGTGATGACCACATAAGCCTTTATTAGTACAGATTAACAAATGAGGTGCAAATAGCTATAGTAGTAAGCTGACTTGTGTTAGCTGGGGTAGGAGGGAGGGGTGAGGTAAGTAGTGGTTAGAAGGCAATCTAAGACAATTATGTTAATTATAATAAAACAAAATGAGAACTGATAGACCCTGAATTGAAAGAAAATAATGCATGTATCACACTGAACTCTTAAACAGTTATTTCCTTTTGATAAAAGGGAGTTTCTCCAGGAGTTAAGATCTGAAGATGTTTCATATTTTCTATTTTACATGTGGTTTCTTACTTACACTCTATATGGCTTTCTTCCTAAAAGTAGGTCTGATGATAATGAAGTTTTGCTCAAGGTAGGTCCAAAACTGGTTTCTCTTTAATTTAAAAAAGCAGTAAATTCTTGTGGACTATAGAAGGATACAGTAACATTTGATAAATTAAATAGTAAATGCAAGAAGTATATTGAACCCTATCTCCAAAATGTGCCCATTTATCCTCTCCCTGTCTACTGGTTTCCTGAATCAAACTTCCAGAGAAACTGTAAGACTTCAGGGGAAATGAAGAGAATTATCACTTGATAGCACTACTCTGTGCCAAGCATTGGATTATGTACTTCATATATATCCCTTATTTAATTTTTACTATTCTGCAAGGCAACATAAAGATATTGAATTAATAAGTGGGTGAACCAAGATTCAAGCTCAGGTTTGACTAACTCAAAAACCCATAATCTGTTTGCACTAGACTACTTTGTTAAAGGATAGAGCTTCATTCTCATATTCTTGACTGTTAGCTTCCTTTGTATTTCTATCAAGTATTTTTTAAGTGCACATAAGATTACATTTATATTATCTCTTAGATTAAATGCATTATAGTTCTTTCTATAATCCAAAATTTGAAATGCGCTTGCATTTTTTTATCTTAATTTATCTCTGAAAATAATAAAAGGATATCCATAAATTACATGTATCCTCTTTAGTTTTAACAGCATCTTCATGTGCATATGCATTAAGTTTCCAAGCAATTAGCAACACAATTATAGTCAATGAAAGTCAAAGAAATTTGGGAGAGATTTTAAAGATAAAATGTATATTTAGCTGAATAACCATTCTGGTCATGAATCTTTTTATGGGGTTTGACCTCCCAAATATCTCTACTGCCATTCCAGAGTTCACTGACTTTTTAGGGGGTGTATTCTGTATGATAAATTAAAATTACCCTTTCTATAATTTAAACTCATTCCATTTCAGCCTGGCTTTTAAGACAATAACAAGTCTCTAACATACCTGTCATTTTGCTACTTTATTGATTTTCACTGCAAGTTTGTAACAAAAAAAGAGAAATACAAATACATTTGAAAACAGATTTTAAGTTTTTTTCCCTCCTTTCCCCAGACAAAATAAGTAACTACAATGGCTTCAATCTTTCCTCACTCTTGTCAATATCCATTTTTGCTGCTCTTTAAAGTGCCTCTCTATGTTCAGAATGAACTGTGAAAAAAATAATTGAACATTAACCTATACTACTATTTTAAAACCAATTGTCATTGGCCCTAATAAAAAGCTAGTATCTTGCATATCCTGTGCACTATGTTAATTCAGTAAATTAACTTAGTTGAAGAGGAACAGAAGTAAGAGAAATGCCAGCTTAACCCTTGTTTCTAACTCCACAATGCCAGGAAGGAAAAGGTATATAACCTTGATCATCCCTTTTACTAGAATGCAGAACAAAACTGAGACATAGATTGCTACTCTAATTTACAGTCTTTGCAAAAATGAAAGCAGAATAGCTTTGAAATCTATCTTCCAATGGAAAAAAAGTCCAAAAGGGACCTGCTCTACAGGCCATCAACAATCCCAAGGTGGCACCTGAATAACTTTTTTGACTGGAAAACTGAATTTGAATTATTGAATAATTTGAATATAATTACTGATATAGCTGATAAGAATGCCAGAGTAAAAGTTACAAGATCTCGTTTCGCATGCTAGAACCTCGCTGGGTCTCTGGTTTGCCCATTCATATTTTGGAGACAACCGCTACCCTCCAACTGACCAGCTGGGAAAAGTTAAATAAGAAGCTACACAAACAAAAAGAACTTTGTAATGTGTGATCTACATAAATGTAAAGTATATGCTATACAATATGTAAAAACAAACATTCCCTTCCCTATCACTCCCCTATCCAAGTCAACTACCTTATTTCACATATAATAAAGGATTTTAATGCTATCAAAGTGAATGGTCCAAAAATCATATTAAAAGGAAAAGTGGGACGGATTGACACATATAGAATTGTTCTCTATTGCTTCTTGGAATAATACAAGAGAAGGATTCTACCCACACATCTTTTCGTTTTTACTTTACATTTTCTCTAAACTATTTTTAATAAACATTATTTGTAAGTAATTTTAAGAGAATTATACTATGGAAAACTTTTTTTTTTTTCCTCCAGGCCTATACAAGCTTTCACAATTATCAGGTTCAAACCTAAATACTTAGTGATAAGGAAAAAGAATGTCAGATTTATCTGTCTGATACAGAAAATTCAAATGGTTTGAGAAATATGATGAAGTTGCAAGATTTCCTAGAAAACTATTTGAAAGAGTTGGTACTATATCCCTTTAAATATAGCATGATAAAAATTATTAAAACTATAAAATTATAACTTCTGTATATAAATGCATCATTTTTATTATAAATCATGTTACAAATGTCTAAGACACAAAACTATTCAATTTATCTTTCTTACAACCTTATATCAAAAAAGTATAAAAACTTGGAACACATATCAGGGAGTATTTGGTGCACTCTTTAGAGGACTTCTATAAAACAACAGTTTTGAAATGGGGGATATAGCTCCAGTTAATTTTTCTTGAGTCTTGGTTAAGTTTCTTAACCAACAGATTATACATTTATCTTCTCAAAGAAACTAAAGGCTGAAGAAATGTTAATGTAGCAATGTTTTATCATCTTAAAAGGACTGGCCATTTCATTTCAACTATGTGGAAAGGTAAAGTAATTTGGGTGCAAATATAATCTCAAAGATTAAAGATGAACAGTTTACATGTACTCAGAATCAATGCTTATCCCTCTGATGCCCCTCCCACAACCCAGCACACTCTCACCCCTGCCCCCACCCCCTTTTCACCTTTCTTAAGGCCTCTTTAATGGAAGCAGAAGTTCACACACCAAACTCTAGCACCTTCCTACATAACTAACCCATTATTGAGTAGAACAATTATGACATCAGCACTATGTTAGCTAATTATTCCACCAAATAAATAAAATCCAGTGATCTCCAATACTACCATGTCATTGACTGGATTACATAAGGATAGCTGCTGTATTTTACTGTATTTAATTTGAATTCCCTCTGATACAAGCTTGATGCTTGGTAACGTGTGAAACAATTGTGGAAATGCATGTAGCATGTTGTACACTTAACTGAATGTCATTTTAGACAGCCAAATCCATGCATCATGGGTACCAAAGGGATGGGGAAAACTAACAAAGGGTCTGATATTTGTTTGTTCATTAAATGAGCTTGAGCAGTACCTAGAAATTTCCCGTTGCAGGAGCCTCAATGCTCTTTCTTACTATTTCCCTATAAATTACGTGTGCTAGCCACTACTTTCCAATGCAGCATGCCATCAATCCTACTTGGGCAGGTTGGGGAGGCGGGTAGGAAGGAGCAGTTCTCTTTTGGTTTCCAAGCACCACAGAAAGCTAAGCAACTCGACACTTTTAAAAATAATAACTGTAACTACATAACAAAGTGAAGAACACTCTAATACTGATTTTTTTTTAACACATACAAGTTCTAAAAGAAAAGAAAATTTCTCACAGTATTAACTACTGACCATCAGGAAAGGAAAACCTATCTTACAACAAAATCCTCAGCAAGAACTTGGTACTTAAAATCGTGTACGTAAAATGTTACTGAAAAATTCAAACATAAGATCTTATCTGACATGTTAAAATACTCTATATTTTGCATACAAATAGTTTAAAATTTATAGAGAACATGTGATCAATTACCTCATATTCTTTCCATGAGCCAAACTCAATGTATTCTCTACCATAAAATGCCAGAATGATCAAGTGGCCTAAAATATTAAAAGCAAGAAGAATAAGGTAAATATTAAAAATAAATTATTTAATATCTAAATGCTGTTATTTAAATTATTTAGTTTATGAATAAATATTGTGATATAACAATTATTTTTTCATTATTTCTCAATTAGGTGACATACAATATTACATTAGTTTCAGGTATAAAACACAAGAATTAGACATTCATATAACTTATGAAGTGATCATCCCAGTAAGTCCAGGAATTGATCTGATACTACAACTGAATTATATTTAAGGTATTTTTTTTACATTACAATTTTTTAAAAGCTTCCTCTTTAGCCAAAAATGATAATGTTTTGATTTTACAGGTAAGAAAAGAACTTTCATTTTTGAAAGAATTAGAATTCAAAGAATAAACATACTATTCTAACAGTCAAGAAAAATATGTTAGGACAAGTAATACAGAGAACAATCCTAGAAAACTCTGTACCTTTAAATATTGATCTTTTTTGTTGTCGTTAACCTTCACAAGAGGATATTTTTCCACTGATTACTTATTTTTTAGAGAGAGAGTGGATAGGAGGGGGAGAGACACACACAGAGAAAAACATCCATGTGAGAGAGACACATTAGTTAGTTGCCTCTCATTTGCACCCAGGCAGATCGAGCCTGCAACCAGGGTATGTGCCCTTGACCGGATTTGAATCCAATTCAGTACCCTTTAGTCTGTGGATCAACACTCTATCCACTGAGTCAAACCAATCAGGGAGAAAAAAACAACAACTGTACTTTTAAGTTGTAAAGATGAAAGACCAAACAATTCTGAGAATCAGCCTGCTAATTTCTTGTATACAGATATGTAAAAGTGAAAATGAATTAGCAGCTGACACACATTTACTCATTCCTTTTGAAAATAAATAAGATTTGTTTCTTAACAATAAATAAGTAAAGATATATAAGCAGGTCACAAAGGTCAGGAAACTAGTAAGATAGGCACAATTATTCAGTTTTATGAAATTTTTTAAAGGAAGTCTTTGGTTCAGGAGAGAATAGGCAAAGGTATTTTAAACTAATGGTTTTTATTGGCTGATAAAGTAAATTTAGGGTAACACTGCTAAACAAACAGGAACTTAAGTGTATTTGTTTATATGTGTTATATATTTTTTTGCCCTAAATATGTCCCATAATATCAGAAATCAATTTAGTAGTGTATATCTAATCCTTTAGTCAACCATAAACAGCATCATAGCTGTCTGGCATGATTTACTTTTGTTTGTTTTCTTTTTTCTTTAAAGGTAAAGATGACACTAAGCAACAGTTGCCATCAATGTTTATGTTGGTCCATTAAACTTAGAGAAATAACAAAGCAAACAGGTACAGCTGAGTATATATGAACAGCAACAGTCTAAATACACATATTTGGGGTTATCTGAACAAGACAAGAAAAAGATCACTAAAATAATCACAGATGTTTGCTGCATACAGCAAAAATGCAATAATCTACTAGTTAACACACCAGAATTCTCAAAAAGAATTTAATAATTTTAACCCTATTATCAAATGGTCCTGTTACTTTCCTGTCATTATGAAATATTATATATTTTCTGACAGGAGATATTATTATTGTACATATTTATTATACACTAAATGACTAAATACTTCAGAACAACTTCGAGCAAAATGACTATGAATTATACATACCTATTTCTAAGAAAATTCTACCTACCCCTTTAATTCTAATTCTTTTCTCCAACTTAAGCTCCTCTGTATTTAACCTTTTTTGTGAACATCAAGTTAGAAAATTCAAGCTAATATAGTTATCTGCATCTTCTACTCCTCTCCAAACAAGTTACAAGTAATACCTTCTCTTTGAATACATCCTTTACTACCTCATTCTAATACTAACAAAATCTCTTTCCTTGAATTCTTACCAGTTCCTTAGCCACCATACCAATTCACTGATGATACAAATTTGTCTTTGTCACTTATCACTTTAACCTTAAAATCCAATTTATTTCTTAAAAGCCTGTTCTCATATATTATTAAGTTATTCGTTTAAGGATCACAACTATGTTAAGCACCACACATACCGCACAAATATTAAATATACATGGTACAAACGCTCAGGTGGCTCACACACTACTGTGCCAATTCACAACAAGATGGGCTCTCCCTCAAAGCTCCACACTGGCCCCAGGGGAACTTATTTTCCTCATTTCTTCCTATATTCCACAGTGATTTTTTCCTCACCTCTCCGGCACAGCTATTCAAAGTCTCTTCATCTTGCCCTTTAACATTTATTGCATCACTGCAATGTGCTTGGCAATGTGCTATCAGTTGATTAGGATACAATGGTAAATAAAACAGTTATTTTGCATTCAGGTCTCACCTCATCTGCTTCCACATATTGTCCTAACTTTCTCAGTGGCTGTATCATTCTCCTGGAACCCAGTGATTTTTCATTTTTCCACCATCATTTTCTCATACCTCACAACTAATAGTAAACAAGTCCTGTGAATTGGTACTCATGTCAGATGGGATCCATTTCAGCACCACTCTGAGACCTAGGCGGAAGGGACCATTGCCCAGGGCCTGGCACTATAGAGAACCCACTTTGGCCCACTGGTCAGGTACTTCCTCATGCAGTGAAAAGTCTGCACAGCCTAGGACCGTGCTTTCTGACCCCTCTGCAGTCTACCTCAGCAGACTCCCAGGACCCTAAATCCTCATGCAGAGGCCCGAACTATCAATCTTAGGGAAGATGTAGATGGAGGCATTAAGAGTAGTCAAGAGATAGCTTATAAAGGGTGAGGCAAGGTTGTTTGTGGAATGAGCATATGGACATGCCATGACAAAGAAAGAGCCTTGGGTATAGAGAAAGGAAAGTACACTGAAGGGCACAGAGGAGTTAACAGAAGGCCATTTTCCTTTGCCACTAAGTTCTACAACAGAACTGAAAAACCTGAGAATACTAAATGGTCATCCATCACATTCAAAGCTGTACTTGTCAAATTAGGAGAAAAACCATATCTTAGTAGTTAGTTGTTTATAACAAGATAGACCATCGGTCTGTGGACCGAAGGGCCCCACGTTCGATTCCGGTCAAGGGCATGTACTTCAGTTGCAGGATCCTCCCCAGCCCAGGCCCTGGCCAGGCACATACAGGAGGCAACCAAATCGATGTGTTTCCCTCATATCGATATTTCTGTCTTTCCCTCTCTCTAAAAATCAATGGAAAACACCCTCACGTGAGGATTAAAATTAATTAATTAATTAATTAATTGCCCAGGTTCTTCATCCTATACTTCCTTTCAGATGACCTAGAGAGGTTTACCTGGCTTTACTTATTTTTTGAAAAAAATTTTAAATGTTTTTAGTGATTTTATTTTTACAAATTTATCTTTACTGTGGAAAGTATTACAGACGCCCCTTTTATCCTCCATTGACCACCTCTACCCAGCACCTATCCTGGATCCACTCCCTGCCAATCTTTACAGATCTGGCAGATTAATCTCCTGAAAGCATTACTTTCACCTTCACACTTGATACACTTTAAAAATATATACTGTCTGATTATGCTCTACCCCGTTAAATTTCAAATCCTTAGCCTGATTTTCTTTCCACTCCATCTGCTTCATTATTTCTCAACACTCTTCAAACTCTTCACACCAATACCTACCTCTCATATGTGGTTAACCCCTTCCTCACAGCCTTATACACCAGTCAAACAATCTTCAAGATCCACCTCGTATTACACCTGTACCCTGAAGACTTCTCTAACTACTCAAGCCCAGGATCTTTTTGGCTCCATTTTTTATTTCCACATAATACTGGTAGTTTCTAATCATTCAGCAAGTAACTAAGCTACGTACTGAGCATGGTGAGAACCACAAAGAATATGACATAGCTTCTGACTTGAAATCACTTTATGGACTTTATCTGGTTGTAATGCAGTATAGGAGAGACTGGTAAAGTGGCTCTAAAGACAGACCACTTGGCTGAAAATCTGCCTTGATTACATGTTTCACAGACTTGACTAACCAATTTAGAAATTAATTTTGAGAAGCCCAAAGAATCTTTGTTGAAGTGCATTTTATCTAGTCATACACTGGTAAGTGTTTAACTGTCAGCTCTCCTTCTCCTACCAAAAAGCTAGATTTGTAGTTTCTCCTCATTTCCATGGTGTAAACAATCCCAACGTGGCTAGTTTCAAGCTAGCATGTCACATTTAAACGCAGAGTTAAGAGGTTAGCAACATTGGCTCTCTTGAGTTGGTAACAATAGGATATAGTATATCACCAGTTATGTCTACCCATATTAATCATATCAGAAAATAAAATGGAGAAATTTAATAAATATTAATTTTAAAATAATAAAACCAATGCATATAACATAAACATGTTTTTATGAAACATATCTAAATTTCTCAAAACAAAAGAGAGTTAATGAAAAGAGTGGCATTGCTTTACATTTTTATAAACTTCTCTAATGTCTTGCTTAAGAGAAAACAATTAGATTCTCACATCTACTTCTGTACTCAGACTGCTATTTTGATTTATGAAGAAAATGCAACCTCATAGACATTTAGTTGAAAAAGTTGGAACCGCCCTAGTCGGTTTGGCTCAGTGGATAGAGCATCAGCCTGCGGACTCAAGGGCCCCAGGTTCGATTCCAGTCAAGGGCATGTACCTTGGTTGCCGGCACATCCCCAGTAGGGGGTGTGCAGGAGGCAGCTGATCGATGTTTCTCTCTCATGGATGTTTCTAACTCTCTATCCCTCTCCCTCTCTCTATAAAAAAAACAAAACAAAACACAATAAAATATATTTAAAAAAAAGTTGGAACCTCCTGGAGCTGGTGACCTCAGGGGTCCTCCAGTCACACTTTGAACAGCATTCATACATAGTATATAGTTTCCATGAAAGACTCTGATGTGAAAAAAATGTTACCATTAGTGAAAGTTTGGACCAGTTAGATACTCTTACTTAGTTTTTCTTACCTAGCATTTATCTCAATACAAATAATTCATAACTCAGACTCTACAAAAAAAAGTTTATACGATTTATGTGTGTATTTACGTACATATGTATATAAATGTATATGTAAATATACAATATTTCCCCAATTCAATGACTCAAAATACTAAGAATAGCAAGGGGCAAAAAGATAACTATACAATAAAAACTTCATTTTAGAAGAAAAAAACTTCTATGCAGAGAGATTATTTATGAGGTTAATGTATGAATCTTCACTGAGCTGGACATAATGTTCAATTAAGTAAAAAAGGTACAATTATATTCTACATTTTTACAAATCGACAATTTCACCATATGTACAAGATGATAAGTCAGAGTTACATCTTCACTGATGTCAACAAAAAACACTTTTAACAGAATCTATATATATATAAAAGGTTAATATGTAAAGCGTCCACAGGAGTTCAACCGGGAGACCAGGAGTTCAGTCGCTTGCTATGACTGGTGCTGACTCCCAGGGGGCAGTGCAGAACGTGGTGGGCGACAAGCTGCAGCGGGAGCAAGGGAAGGAGAAGGCGGGGAGGCACGGAGGCGGAGAACTTGATGGGCCCTGATCACCAGCTAGGCCTAGAGATCCTATCCCGCACGACTTTCACTGGGCCTCCAGCAGAATAGTATTTTATCTAACTCTGAAATTTAAAACTTCCCAAATTTAATGTTTTAGGCAATATTTAATTCATCAAAATTATATTATGGAACATTTTAACAATATAAATACACAAGTATTAATCAAGAAAAAAATAATTATTTTAAAACTTACAAAACTACTGGTAACAGACAGTGGTTTTATTAGAAAAACTTGTATCTGTGTAACATTAAGAGCTCATTTCCCTCAGCTCTAATTTCACTGTGGCTTGTATACTTCTCACTGTTAAAATATCAAGGCGATGTGGAGCATGTTCTGTACCTCTTCATTAAGCTCAGGTTGGCATTACCTTCTTCAAAGAACTGAAATAGGATAGCCATTGCTTAAACCAGTTTAATCCCACTGGCTACTTCAAATCGTTGTGTTTCAAATCACTTCTATTCTTTTGCAAATAATATTTCTTATTAAATTAAATGCCTTTATGTTTCCTTTAGCAACGACAGAATATATTAAAATTCAAACTATATTTTGTAAATCAATGGCAAGCATGTTGAACATTGTTTAGGGATAGGGCAAAAAGTACCAAACGTCATCAGATTTTCATGCGACTCCACTGTTGACCTTACTTCTCAGCAGAAGCTACTGTTTTTTTTAGTTATTTTATATCAACCATGTAAAGTGTTAACACAAAGCAGTTTACTCACTTCTGCTGTTAGACTTCCAATAGAAGAAAAATGTGGAGACTAAATGTTTAAATAATACAAGGCTTTCCCTAACCGGTTTGGCTCAGTGGATAGAGCATCGGCCTGCGGACTGAAAGGTCCCGGGTTCGATTCTGGTCAAGGGCATGTACCTTGGCTGCAGGCACATCCCCAGTGGGAGGTGTGCAGAAGGCAGCTGATCAATGTTTCTCTCACCGATGTTTCTAACTCTCTATCCCTCTCCCTTCCTCTCTGTAAAAAAATCAATAAAATGTATTTAAAAAAAAATAATACAAGGCTCACTGTACATATTTACTAAAATAAATAAATTGGCCCTATTCTTTAAATTTTACTTTTTGTTCAGAGTAATAAGTATTTCATCTGTTTAGTGCATATTTTTTTCTATTGATTACTGATCTTGCAATCTTTTAAAAAAAAAATCCTGCTCCAAGATTTGAATCTGTGAAGAGGGGTTACTGATAAAAGTTTACTCAAAAGAATTCCTACACTGACTAATACTGAAAAAGACTTAACAAAATATGTAGTCCTTAATATCCCTCTTTGAAAACAATATTGTCTCTAATTATATTCAGTTCCATGTTACCATTTTCAGCTGCCATCCTGTCCTGTGAAATCCTCCTTATATCCAATCACAAGGAGTAAATTGGAAAGATGATAATGACAATATCCGTTACCAGTTTGAGTACTAACTCTAGACTGCCATTCTGTTATATATATATATATATATATATATATATATATATATATATATATATATATATATCTCATATTACCTTTCACTTTTTCATTTTATAACCCAACTAAATAGGAAATATCTCCATATCTACATAAAACACCTGGGCTCAAAGTAGTATGGAATAAGTTTAAGGATAACTAACTAAAAATGACTAAGCCAGAATTTTAACTCAAGATTTTATTCAAAAAACTAGGACTCACATCTTCTTCTAACCATTTTGCAAGCTGACAAAACTCATGCTATCAGATATTATTTTTTAAGCTAAACACCTAAGTAATCATGGAATTAGCATGAGTGTCTCACATAGCATATCTTGGGCCTTTGTGGAAATTTCACAGTACCACTTAAGTACTATGACAGACTTCTATTAATATTGTGACAGTCCTGAAAAAAAAATCTATATTCATAATTAGTTAAGGGAAGTAATTTTCCTACAAATCTGTTTCATAGTGAACCTGTGTTTGTGTCTTCAAGCATGAGGTGTGATTTCATAGAGTGGACAACAGTGCATATCCATGCCTCATGACATAGGAGACAGGGACAAGGTCATGAAATTTTACACTGTGTAGCAGGTCAGGCTACAGAACGACTAAACTATGATTCAGAATAATTGATAGGCAGGACTGTTCTATAAAGTGCTCTGTAGTCACTGTGTAAAATATACATGGCATAGAGTAAGCAACAGAAAACTTCAGAAATATCATTAAAGGTTAGTAACAAGAGCCACATAATAAATTTTTCTCTAGGAAAAGCAGGTAATTCAATGTGGTGCAACTGATACCTAAATTTAAGTATTAAACTCACTGTGGCTCTACTGGATTATTAAGAAAAAACTGCAAATAATTCAAAAATCTATAATCTAGTGCGAAAACTTCCTCAAGTTTTGTAAAAATATTTACAGTACATTAAGATAACAACTTATCAGACAGCCATGGAAAGCTTCTCTATGTTGCCCTGAAGATCCCTGGATCTTTGACACCTCCTTATAAAATCCTCTAATAGGAAGCTAGTATAGTATTAGGTGGGTGTATTAACATATCCCAATGGGAAAATGCAACTGTAAGTAACTGTTATAGAAATGCAAAAGAGAATGCCTTAATCACTGATAAACATCTTTATCTAAAGCAACTGTATTGTTTAATAAAAGTTTACAGTATACCATTTAGTTGTTTCACTCCATGCATTGCTTAAAGAGGCTGATTTTACCTTTAGCTAAAGCTGTGTATGTTCTCAACCTGTGGGTCGCACAACCCCTTTGGGGTCGCCTAAAATACATCCTGCATATCAGATATTTACATTATGAGTCAAAACAGTAGCAAAATTACAGTTATGAAGTAGCAACAAACATAATTTTATGGTTGGGGGTCACCACAACATGAGGGACTGTATTAAAGGGCTGCGGCATTAGAAAGGTTGAGAACCACTAGGGCAGCTGTCAAGTAATCAGAGTAAGCAGTGTCATTTTAATAAGGACGTCTTTTAATAAAATATAATAAGTCACAAATACCTAATTTCTGCTCTTTACTGTAATTGCCATTCTTCACTGTAACTGCTACTTTAACAATCTTTTCCAAATGCTGCACAAAAGATGAACAAATCAAGGGTATTAGCATGTGTGTATATTTACAGCTCATTGCTGTCAAAGGCTGTGTAGTTCCACTCCTTATTCCAGCAGCTATATGAGATCTGTTTCTTTTGATAGAGGCATCCTGGTTTAGGTTGTGAAAGTATCTGAATTAATCTCCTTTTCATGGCTATGTGGCAAACACATACTAAAAAGTATACAACAGAAATGTTGCAAAGTTCTAGCAAAATATTACTCCTTTAGGAATATCACTGACATTTCTGTCACTGTGAAAGACTGTACATTTTACTACTTTATTCTTTCTTTTTCAATAACTTATCTGCTAAATTAGTTATTAGTTCATAATTTCAAGAACATTGCTTATATATAGTTCATATAGCATATTTTAAAAAAATTTTAAAGTTTATTAAAACTATTAGTTTTACATATACATCCACTAAATAATTTACATAAAACAAGGGTTGCTGCAATATTAAAATAAATGACGGGTCCCAATAAGAGAGAAAGAACACTATTATAATTTTTATTTTTAAAAAGCACATTCATTATGATTATTTTGCTACAGTTCAATTTTAAGTTTATGATGTTTTTCTAAAATTCCCTGAAAACTTCTTTATATGATAACCTTTTATCTTTTTTATTCGTTTTATTTAAAGTATACCATTTTTTTTAACCAGTATATTTTCAAATTTTGGTAGTTTATTGCTATTTTAATACCAGAAGTCTGGTGCACAAACAATACTGGGTTTATAAAAAGTTTGCCCATTTTTGAAATGCTAAGCTTTCCCAATTCAAACTAACTTACTGTGAAAAGAAAACCATGACAACTGTTTGTACCTCTTGCTTTATTATTACATCCGGCCTGGTCACTCTTAGAAATTCAATCTATTATGGTTGCTAGGAGTCTGTTGCTGTGCAACCTAGAAGGGTATGCTGTGCTTTCAGGCTACGGAGTGCTAATAAACCTGTAGGCTTCCTTCTATGGGTCTGACCAGTGTGTTTAAAGGGCTTAATACTTTTTAACAGTGATTGGAGACACATCCTATTAAAAACAAGTCACACTGGGAGATTTCTAACAAAGGGACAAATGCTAAACATACACAAATATTCAAAATGTAACCTCTGAATCCCTAATTTGGTAAAACAAACAAAGAACAGACTATGATCTATATTTAAATTATACCACCTACCATTCCCAAGTTTTTATTTCCATATTGAAGTATAAAAGGTTATAATGGATATATAAATGAACTCAGAATGTTTTAGGGAAAAAAGCAGTTAGTACCTTCAACTTTATAAACTTATATAAATTCCAAAAATAGAAAAATAAATTTAATCTAAGAATCTAGGAGTCATGAATTTTACAGAACTAAAAGGTACCCCCCAATACACACACACACACACAAATATACCCTTCAAAATCTGAAATTTTAAATTTCTTTTTATTATGAAAAAGATGATTTTTTCATCCTTTGTATTAATTCTAAAATATATTCTATCCTATCACATGCATATTCCCTATAACTTTAAAAATTACCACTCAATAACTTACTCACTAAAATTCACTACAAGTAGATAGCACTGAACGTAAATAAAAAGAGAAAGATAGTAGAGGCTATCAATCAAATACTGATATACAAATTGTGTAAAACAGAACTTTAAAAGTGGGAAGAGGATACAAGAGGACCTCTACATTCCTTAAAAAAAGAAATTATATTGACTTTTATTTCTTTATGTATGGTTAAGTCTTTCTCATAAAGTATTTGAAGACAAAAATGATGAAATTGGCCTACATAAAATACCAAAGGTCATGCAGACAAATAAAAATAAGTGATTTTACAATAATGATCCATCTTTTTTATTTTTACTTTTATGAATTTATCTGAGCCAAACTGAGGATATACACCAGGGAGCAAGATTTCAAGTGCTCCTCAATAATCACTTTAACTATGAAAATTTATCCATATTTTCCAAGCATGTTCTGATACACTAATTCTCTATATGTTATTTATTTTATTAATACTGCCTGCAGCTTTAGAAAGTTAAAAATAAGTTTTTGTAGATGCCAGGCAAGATTTTTTCTTTATTCATGGAAACAGCCCTTCTATCTCTGAGCTGGTGGTACTTTCTAAAATAACCTGTCAACTACACTACCTCTTTCCTTTTTAAAGAGCCAGGTATATCTGTCCTTCAATGGTGGTTTTATTTTTTCTTCTCATTGCACATAATGGAAAACAGAGTAAAGGAAATTAACTATTTCTTTAAAAGTACCAAAAAACAACAAACAGAAGAATGAAGAATAATTATTCAAAAAGGGCAAAAAATCCAATAATAAAGGAGCAGGCTGAGAGGTGCAAAGGAACCATCTGACCAAAGACTGAATTTGAGGCAGGAAGAGAATGGGTTGGCTAAGAAGGTTTAAAACTCAAACATCCTATGCCAAGCAGTAACAAGCACAACAGGCCAGAGCAAATGGGAGAAAATGGACAGAGATGACAAACAGAGACAAGAATGTGTTAGAGAATAATGGAGAGAAAATTCGTAGAAAGAAACATGATTCATTTTACAAACGAGGGGGGAAAACAAATATGAGATTTTTATATTCAATACTTATATTTTGAATCATCCTATTTCTTAAGAAGGCATACAACAATTCAGAAAATGTCTTAAAAGATGCAGTGATATACGTACCATTTATGATGTAAAACCAAGTAAGCAGTAACTTGAAGACTCAATTTGACAATGAAATAATTTGATTACTTTCCAATTCTCATCTAGGATTAAGGAAAATTTAACTTAAGTCTATAGGTACAGGATGTAATATATGGAAATATTTTTTAAAGTAATGAAAACTGATTTTTTCCCAAACAAGAACAAAACATTAAGACATACACTACACACTACCCACACACACACAGTAGTCAAAAAAAGTTATATAAAGTCAGATTCTAAATATACCATTCGCGGAAGTGTGATAGGCAAATCTCTTAACTTTTTAAAACAGTTATTTAATAGCTGATCAATTACTAGTCAAGTATAGTAAATAATGCTGGAAGACTCTGCTCTGAAAGAAAGTTCTAAACTGGTTACTATTAATTAAAGGCAATGGGGCGAAAATAAGAAATAAGACTTTTTAATGGAGATAGAATCCATAGTGGAAGTGTGAAGGGAAAGAGCCTTCTGGTGTTTGTTCGGAAGCTGCAACAATTATACAGTGTGGCATACTGAGAATAACATATTCATCTATGGAATTAAGTCTCTTTTTTTGCACGTTCCAGTTTTCTTGGATTTGCAACATCCTATCATATTTGATTCACTTCCAAATACCCAATTTCAAATTCAAAAAATCAAACTTCCTCAATAAATGCTGAATAGGAACTGAATTGTTTTATTTTTAATTTCATAAATTTTTATCAAGAATTGCAGGTTCTTCGATAATTCACATTGTCAGGGTTGGTAACAAATGAAGGTTAGAATTCTGTATTAGTAGTCCCATCTTACTAATTATAAAAAGAAATCATTATGGGAGCCATAAATATAACATAATTTCTCCTTTCTGCTGAAAAAATACCTGCCCAAATACTTTTAAAATTATTTCTATAATTTGTTTAGCTATAGTCAAAGGATATTGAATGCACAAAGGAAGAGCTTTGTGTGTGTTTTTAGTATTAGACTTTATATAATATAAACCACTGAGTAGAAGAATAATATCAATTAAAAACATACTTTAAAACATCTTAAAACCCATTTTCACTTTTTAAGTACTACCACTCACCTTTATTTATTTAAAAACTTGAAAAAAGGTATTGGATCAATTGATTTTTAAAAATGTATAACTGAGGATACTGGAAAAGGCATCTTCAAGTGTTTTCTATGAATCTAAGGGACAATTTCATTGTATCTCATTATAAATGCCAATAACCTCAAAGACATATATTTCACTTTTTTTGTGAAAACAAATACATAAAAAATGTTTAGAAAACATAAAAGAAATAAACCATATTAGTACAGAGGTAAATGTTACTTTCTCGGAGTGCACTTAGCAAAATGTCTTTATGGAATCTGTATTTAATTTAGAAGATTCTATTTAATTCCAATTCAAAATCTGAGACTAGGAACATTAAAGTTCACAATTCAGATTTTAAAATGATATTTTTCTGGAAACTAACCTTTATTCTTTTTAAGACTTTTTTTTTCATCCATCCCTCCATCCACAGAGGAGAAGACAAATCATGGCAAAGGGGGGCATGAATGTCATCTGAGTGCTGAGCCTGACTCAGCTGTTGCGTCTCTTTCCAGAGGTAAAAAGTGAGGAGAGTAATAAAGGGTAGGTGGGGAAATAAGGGGTATAGCTGAAACAAAATTAACCAGGAGTTAACTATTAAAGAAGAGTGATGGATACATGGGAATTCATTTCATGGTTTCATCATACCGTTCTATTTCTACTTTAAAAAGTTAGGGGGAAAAGTAAAGAGTAGATTTGCTCTCCTAAGTCTTTTATAGCTCACACATTTTCTCATAAATACAGTCGTGGTACAAACAAGTGGTGATACTAAATTAGACTTCTGTCGTTTTTAATTTATATTTTTACCTGGCAGAAATACTATTTTCTTAAGTTCAATAAACTCTGGCCTACAGGTTGTTAAAATATGGCACAACTGACTTACTTCAGACACAAATACCTGGGCACATTTGCAAATATAATCATTTAACCAGCCTTTAATGATGGAAACCAGGATTAGAACTACATACTGTATATATAATTATGTAAGTTCAGAGAAAGGAAGTTTTTATTTGTTTAAGGTTCCAAAACAATTTATACTTCCTTAAAAATGTTAAAAACACACATTATATTATATATTTTTCCCATTTTTTGAAGTATTACAACACAGTACAATAGCCTCAAATACTGTAAAACTGTGTATTTCATAATGGATGACAGCCACATATGCTTAATATTTGACACTGAACTGAAATTAGAAAATATGATTTTGACATTAGTACACTAAAAATCTCATTCTAAAAATATCAGGATGACAATCTATTTGTCAAAATAACAGAATTCAAGACAATCTGCCTCCATTAGTAACTTTAACTTATCTAAATAACCTATCATATTTGTCATTCTGCATACACAATATTTTAAATTCAATTCATAAATCCATGATTACAGATGACTAGACAATGACAGATAACTATGCTACATAAACAATAACATTCTAGCTTCACATTTTCTAAGACACTGCAGAGCATTTTGATCATAGAAGCCATCGTATACAGATACCTTCTCTAGTTTAAATTAGCCATATGAGCAAACTGAGGGTATAACCAATCAAATTAGCAGTCAGCTCATTCTAATTTCCATTTGCCTATATTAATAGTGATTTTACTCTGAATAGTTCACATTGCAATTTTTTAGAATCTATTCTTGTGATAGTTCCAGATGTTTCAGGACAATCTCCAACCTGGAAATAAGTAAGGTGGACTGAAAACCTTAACCTTTCCTACCAGGTCAGAAAAAAAATTAAAAGTAGGTTTTGAGTCTCTTAATCTGCTTTTTTTCTTATGGAAAACCATACTGGGTGCTGTGTGTTTTTTCATCAATATATACCTCAAAATGATATAAAATGAAATGTCTGTACATTCAGGGAGAGGTATACAGGAATGAAAGAAGGCAACAAAGAGAGGGGAAAAAGAACTGTAAGAGCAGATGTAAACAATTAGGACTCTTTAGTATAAAAGAAAGGCTAGCATAGCATCGACTAAGGTATCATCAATATCATAAGAATACTAGAGGCCTGGTGCATGAATTTGTGCACCAGTGGGGTCCCTCGGCCTGTCATGCAGGATTGGGTCAAAACCAGCTCTCAGAAAACAGGAAGAAGATAATAAATCCCCAAGGGGTCCCAGATTACAAGAGGGCACAGGCCAAGCCGAGGAACCCCAACGGTGCATGATTGGGGCCAGGGAGAGACATAGGAGGCTGGCCAGCTGGGGAGGACCCGCAGGAGGGCTCCTGAGCATGTCCAGCCCATCTCTCTCAGTCCCAATCGGCCAGACCTCAGCAGTGGGTTGGAGTATTTGCCCCTTGGTGGTCAGTGCACATCATAGTAACTGGTCAACTGTCTTCCCCCTGATGATCAGTGCATGTCATAGCGAGCGATTGAGCAGCCTTAGCATATCATTAGCATATTATGCTTTGATTGGTTGAACAGCTGACCAGATGACTGGACACTCAGCATATTAGGCTTTTATTATCCTATATAATAAAGAGGGAATATGCAAATTGACCATCACTCCGGTCAATTTGCACCCACAGCTGAGGCTAATTTCCCATAACGAGTCTTAAGGAGCAATCAGCAGGGACCTGAGGCTGCACACCCACCCACCTCCTGCATGGGGCTTGACAGGAGACCTCAGGCTGCTCCCCCTGCCCTAGCACCAGGCCAGAGGAACTCAGGCTGCACCCTCTTCCCTGGTGCCAGGCCGGGGGACCTCAGGCCATGCCCCCTGCCCTGGCCCCAGGCCAGGGGACCTGAGGCTGTGCCTCCCACCCAGTGGGATTTGACGGGGGCCCTCAAAGTGTGCCCTTTGCCCTGGTATTAGGCCAGGGGACCTCAGGCCATACCCCCCACCCCAGCACCAGGCCAGGGGACCTCAGGCTGTGCCCCCTGCCCCGGCGTCAGGCTGGGGGATCACAGGCTACTCCCTCTACCCAGCAGGGCTTGATGGGGAACCTCAGGCCATGCCCCCCTGCCCTGGCACCCAGGGGACCTGAGGCTGCACCCCCCCCCCCACCTGGCAGGCCTTGACAGGGTGGGACTGGACGGGTCTGGATCTAGCCCAATGAAGGGGAGCCATCCAGGTTTGGGTCTCGAGTGATTTTGAGGTGCATGTGGGTGGTTGAAGACTTGACTCTGGGTTCCATGATGCAGCCCAGACTCTGACAGGAGGAAGATTTTCATATATGTTTTACTAATTTTCTTTAATCTCTAGCATGTCTATTATAGAGAAAGGGAAAATAGCAATATTAAAATATTTTCTCTAATCAATCCCCTTTTAATGTGCATGAATTTCGTGCACTGGGCCACTAGTATAGGATAAAATTACAATGGAAGAAGTACACAACTTACCTCTGTCACCTTTGTTCAAATGTCACCTCCATAAAATCTTCCTAATCATACTTAACATTGCAACCTCTCCATCCTCATCACCTACCCTCTCTAGTCAACTTTTTCTTTATCCTCACCCAAGAAGTGAGGATATTTTTTCCCCATTTTTAGACAGAGTGGAAAGGAGGAAGGAAGGAGTAGAGAGAAAGAGAGACAGAGAAATAAGGAGAGAAATAGGAACATCAATGTGACAGACACACATGGGTTGGTTGCCTTCCATGCACCCTAACTGGGGGTGGGGTTTGGACGTACAACCCACATACTTGCCCTTGAGCAGGAACTGAACCCATGACTCTCTGGTTCATAGATTGATGCTCTGGACACTGAGCCATGCTGGCCAGGGCTCTAGCTCCCTCTTTTTAAAAATTTTCTCCATTATCATTTACAACTATTATAATACGCATTTATCTTCTCTTTCTGTCATCCTCAATTGTTTGAATATAAGATTCTCAAGGGCAGAGATCTGGTAAGTTTTCTTCACTGCTGTATTCTCCATATAATTTCATTGCTTGGCCCATATTGTATGTGTCAATATTTGATCAATAAATGAATGGATGAATAAAAAAGTGAAAATGAGTGTGTACACCCAAACCGACTCTAGAAATTGACCCAGGAAAGAGGTTAAGATGACTTTACAACTGGTAGTAAATTCACTAGACTAGTTACCTCAAGAGATGGCACAGAATAAAAATAACCTGATTAAAAATAGCCCTGGACAGATTTATGAAAGCCAGATCCATATTAAAAAGAGTTTTTTAAGGAGAAAGTCTCTGTAGTAGACATCAAAGCAGATAACCCTACCTTTCCACAGTGGAACCCTTAATGGATATCACAAATGTAACCACAGATCTGATTACTGTAATAATTCCATTCTAATACCACCAGTTGCCTTGGTATAAGCTTGGATCTCAAGTCCTGATTCTGTACTTTTGACATCCCAACAGAACAGTAAAGTTAGGTAGCAAAAGGTGAAACTCAGGAAGTCTGGAGTATTCAAAATAGTGCCCCCCCCCGCCAAAAGCATAGTTTCAAAATGCCTCCCAGGTCTCTCCCCTAATAAGCAACATTAGGAATTCCCATATCCTGCCACAAGCAGAAAACAGAAATAAGATAATAAATCCTAAAAGGCACTCCCCGTGGAGATAAGGACACATATGTAATAACCTAATCAATAAAAAAATTTTTAAAAAGGCACTTCCCAACTTCTGAAACTATTAATCTTAATAGACACTAAAAAAATCCAAGGCAAGTTTAGAATTTCACACATATACATACACATACATATATATACACGAAATTCATATATACATAGTTAGATAACAAAATCATTTGAAAAGATAAATGGAAATGAGACCTTGATCTAGTGTCAACTAGCCAATACCTTTGAAAAGAAATATCCAAAATTCATGAATTCATGCCATTAAATCCATTTTAATAAACAGGAAGTAAATAAACCCCTTTGGACTAATAGAACTGCATTGCTCTAAAGGTCAGTATAAAATCAGGACTAGACAAAATTATAAAATAGTTAAATGTGTATTCTATAATTTGATGAGAGATAAACAAGCTAAGGCTTCATAATTATTCACTGACTAGGGGCCCGGCGCACAAAAATTTGTGCACTCGGGGGGTGGGGGTCCCTCAGCCTGGCCTGTGCCCTCTTGCAGTCTGGGACATCTCGGGGGGATGTCCACCTGCTGGCATGCCTGGCCAGCCTGGGTGAGGGGCTGAGAGCCATTTTCAGGCTGTCCACAGCCCCTTCAGGGTTCGTGCACTGGGGGGTGGGAAGGCTGGCGAGTACAGGCCTGGACGTTTCCCACCGGAGGACCCACAGTTGCACACGCCTGGTGGGCCCACACCGCTAAGGGGACACACCTAGCGCAGAGTTGGGTGGCAAGCCAGGGGTGGACGCTGGTGCAGGATCCCTCGGTGGGGCCCTGCTGCTGAGCAAACACACCTGGGGTGGAGCTGGGCAGTGAACTAACTTCGGATTCTCCGCACTGTGCAGCAGACGCTCCCGCACGCCCTGTGGAGGCCCCTGGGGGGCGGATGAAGATAGTGTACCCAGGACGGGTGTTCCTGGACACCCTGTGGAGGCCCCTAGGCAGCAGACCCAGGACAGGCGTTCCTGGATGTCCCCTGGGGGGCAAAGCCAGGCAGCAGACCCAGGACGGCTGCTCCTGCACACCTTGCAGAGGTCCCGTGCTCCTGCATGCCCTGGGGAGGCCCCCAGGGGGTGGAGCCAGGCAGTGGACCCGGGACAGGCGCTCCTGGATACTCCTCAGAGGCTCCCGGGGGCAGAGCTAGGCAGCAGACCCAGGACAGCTACTCCTGGATGCCCCGAGGAGGCCCCAGGCCAGACCCCCCCTCCCACTGAGCTGACACACCTGGCACAGCTATGCCGGCCACAGAGGCTCCCAGTGCAGAGCCACCCTGCCAGCCTCCATCTTGGCTGGGTTAATTTGCATACAGCCACTCTGATTGCCTGGTGGGCGTGGCCGTGAGCAGAGGCTCAGCCAGCCTAGGCAGGCAGTTGCAACAGAAGCCTTTGGTTTCCTCTAGCTCCATGGCTGTTGGCCTCCATCTTGGCTGGGTTAATTTGCATACAGCCGCTCTGATTGGCTGGTGGTAACGGTCAATTTGCATGTTTCTCTTTTATTATATTAGAGATTTGCTTCTACTAGAAAAGGACACTGGGTTTTGTGCTGAGTTCCAAAACCTCAGGAAGCTCACAAAAAAATTCAGAGAAGTCAAACATTTACAAACGAATATCTAAATCACATTTTCCAATTAGTATCAGGGTTAATAAAAATTTCATTAGAAGTTAACTTGTTCAAGTTAAGAACCACTCTATTTAACTTTAGCAAAGATGAATTCAAGCAGTGTGGCCCTAGCCAGATAACTCAGTTTGAGCACTGTTTAGAGATGCCAAGGTTGAGGGTTCAATTCCCAATCAGGGCGCATACAAGAATCCGCCAACGAACCCTGGCTGGTGTGGATCAGTTGCACTGAGGGGTCACTGGTTTGATTCTGGATCACGACAGTAATGGAAACTGCCATTTACATGTCAGATACAGTGCTGCTGTTTGCCTCTGTCATCTAATGCAATCTCTGAAACAATCTCTCAAGGTAGATTTTAGTGACCATATCTCACAGAGTTTAAATAATCTGCCCGAAGTTAAACTACTAATCAGTAGCAGAGCTAGAATTCAAACCCAGAGCTGTTCATTCCAAAGTTATTGCTCTTAAACAGTGATTTCCAACCAGGATGACACAAGAACTTTAAAAACATTCAATACCTGACTATTTAGTCAGGGGTACTACTTACCTCTCTTCCCTTAAACCGTCAAGTAAAAAAAAAAACAGGATAGATAATAGCCAACACAATAGGCATCCAGTGTGAATCAAAATTAACCTATATTTTTGTCAGATCAGCAAAAAATATGACAAGTACAGTTATCATATATATTTTTTGCTGTGCCACAGAATTTTTTTTTTAGCTTATCACAGAGAGAGGAAGGAAAAGGAAGAGAGAGAGAAACATTTATGAAAGAGAAATACCCTTCTGCTGCCTTCTGTGCGCCCTCTACTGGGATTGAGCCTGATTCCAGGCATGTGCCCCCACCTGGAATCAAATTTGTAACCACCTGGTGCATGAGATGATGCTCAACCACTGAGCAACACCAGCCAGGCCAGAATTTTAGTAATTAGTTTATGTGTGCCATGAGATGGGAAAGGTTGAAAATTGCTGCTCTTAACCAACTACCTAACACCATGAGCCAGGGTGGCAAAAAAAAAGTTACAGAGCAGAGTGGTAAAATATATATTTCAAAATGTACAGTCGTCTCTAAGCTCCCTAAGCGCACAGCACACTGGAAGTTTTGTGGCATCTGTAAATATTTCTTAAATGATTCTGATGAGTAGAAAATGAAGATTCCTGAAAGACTGTCACCCAAAGAAACATAAAACTTTGGACTACTTGAAAACATCCAAAGTATCTTCTTTTTAGAAGATTCCATTAATCCCTATTTAGACATAGTTTAAGTAAAAATTTATCCAGATTATAAATTCATTAGATATTAAAAACACATTCCATGTTTTAGATTCTTCCTCTTTATATCCAAGAAATATAGCAGTCTAGTAGTTATTTATGCTGGGAACTGAATCTCTATATTCAAATCTCAGTTTAAAAGTTCCAAGTATTTAGCACTCTCTTTTCAACCGAATCACACTCTTAATATTTGTATTTTCCATTCTGTTTTATAGGCCAGTAAGCATGTTGGCAAATCAGGAGTATAGTTAAGTCTAAAAGTAAATGATTTAAATTCTGCCTCCCCCCTCAGAAAAAAACCCTTCCCTTCAACAGAAAGCAAAACCAACTTAATGCATTGTATTCTAAGTCTCTCTTAATTCAGATGCAACGGCAGCATGAAACATTAGAAATAGCATAAAGAACGAGAAACTTCTAGGCAAAAATGCAAGAACTAACTAATATTTCATCAGAATTTTGTTTATCATAGCTCCTTTTTTTATTGAAGGCAAAGGTAAATCCAAAGGGAATGGTTTTACAAGAAAGGCTGGTCTGTGGGGATTTACCTTGTTAAGAACAAATGACAAATGGTTTTCCCCTATAGGAAACCTACTCCTGTTTCATGTAAGTGCATCCTTTCAGGTTTGGTACCACAAACGAGGCTGGTAAGAGCATCAAGTTACTGGTAGAAAGTTCAGTTGTCATTTTCTTGGTCACTCTTAGCAGACTGTTTCAAATAATCAACAGGGCTATTGCTCAAACTGTGCGTTTATCACAAAACAGGATACCAAAACTAAGTTCAACCTGACCTTTTAGATTTACTTCCAATTCTAACACACACCATGTTGGCAATTACTATTCTGCCACCATCTCATACAATTATTTAGTAAACAACATATCCTTCCAAGAATTCAGATTAAGAAGTCACATAATAGCATGACTGCTGGTATTGCTTCTGGTTGCTATGGAATAAAGGGCAATCTCTTCACATTCTCATTCTGTTGGTTCTCACTAAGAGTGCTGCTGCAACACCTTTAAGCCAGTCGGGCAAGTCTCAACTTGTACCACAGATATAAACTGCCATTATTTTACTTTTGTTCCACAAGAGAGTGACCTACAGGAACAAACGTTTCAATTATTTAAAATTAATAATACAATAGTTTACAACAACCTTTAGAATGGTTAGACTCAACCTTACCCTCATCACAAAAGTAGAAGTGCATCCCAGACTGAGAATTATTTCTGCCAACACATTATGACATAAATCACTAATACCTGACAGGAAAAAATAAAATGAGAGTGATAAAAATGTAGTATTTTCTTTTTTAAAAGATCTAGCAAATATGGTATTTTCCTTTAATATAAAGGCTATTGATGATGTGGAAAAATATTTAAAATTTTATTCCTATTCTAAAATAGAGCAATTAAATACTGATTTGTATATCAAAAGCATAGTTGGAGATAATAAAAAATAAATGTATTTATTCAGAATGCAGAATTATAAAACCTTAATGTGCTTTTTCTAGAAAAAAATGAGTTCAAACTTGTAGGTAAACAAGTATTCTGAGTAATGAAGGCAGCACATTTGAGTTGTTTACTTTTAAGAAAAGCTTTGCACTAACAGGTGAATGCTGGGAGAGATTTGTGGAGTCTGGGGCCCAACAGCCCAGCTACGATAAATGTTATGTCACTGTGCAAATCACTTCACCTCCGTTTTCTTATATTTAAAACTAGAGCCCAGTGCACAAAAATTTGTGCACTCAAGGGGGTCCCTCAGCCCAGCCTGTGCCCTCTAGAAGTCTGGGATCCCTTGGGGGATGTCCACCTGCTGGCATGCCTGGTCTGCCTGGGTGAGGGGCAGAGGGCCGTTTCAGGCTGCCCACAGCCCCTTTAGGGTTCAGGTTCCTACTCGGGTGAATGGCTGGAAGCAGGTATCTGGGATTTATTTAACTTCTATAATTGAAATTTTGTTGCCTTGGTCCCCCACTTGAAGCCTAAGTTGCCCCTGGCAACCCAAGGTCCCAGTCTGGCAGGTATCTGGGGTTTGTTTATCTTCTATAATTGAAACTTTGTAGCCTTGAGTAGAGCTCAGTGTCTGCAGGGCCCTGGCTTCCTCCATTCCTCCAGTTCCATGGCCGCCGCCATCTTAGATGAGTTAATTTGCATATTTGCTCCTGATTGGTTGGTGGGCGTGGCTTATGGGCATGGCTTGTGGGTGTAGCGGAGGGCCAATTTGCATATTACTCTTTTATTAGATTAGATAAATGGAGGACAGGATGGTGGGTTGAACCAGATAACTTTCAAAGTATTTTCCAACTTAAAAATTCTGATTCTAAAATAAAACATCCTAATTATGTCTCTACCAGAATCCTACAAAATTGTGTCATTGGAAAGCACAGTTCACTCTGGTGACAGACCTTTTAATCTTTTTAATGTCCAGCACCCTGGCTATCCCTGTTGGTTGCTGTGTACAGCCAGAAGAGAAAGGCTGAAGCTGTGCCCCTGACAGTCATCATAAGGGTTTGCAGGTCCAGTTCCAGACCCAAAAGCTTAGATGCTATGCAAACAAGTCAAGTTCAAAAATACTAGTCAGTTCTTGGATAAAGCTTTCCTTTCCTTTCCTTTACAGTGTACTTCCAAATCAGAACATTAAGTTGTTTGCTATTAGGGAGTTATTCCAATGTAGAATAAGAAGACCAATATTATTACTATATTAGAAATTGTTTTTTAAAATTATACATATGACATAAATGCAGTGGAAGTCAAATTTTAAGAAAACTCTTGAACACCAGAATAAAATTACCATTGCTTTAATTCAACAATTTTCAACTGATGTGCCCCAATAATTTTTAAAACATGAAATACCTGATTATTTAGTTAGCAGCAATGATCTCTTTTGCCTTAGATTGTCAGATAAAACAATAACAACAGGCAACACAACAAGAGCTATCTGGTGTGAATGAATCATAACTATACCTTCTTTTTGTCAAATTGGCAAAACATAGATTTGTGTGTGCTGCAGAATTTTAATTGGTTTATGTGTGCGATGATATGAAAAAGGTTGAAAAGCGCTGCTTTACTTGATGCTATCTTGAATGTCATCATATAATAAAAAGCCAATAACACTTTGACTCTACATAGGTACTGAAAAGCACAGAAAAAATATTACAAATTGATATTAACATTAAATTCATACATTTTTAAAAATTAATAAAGTATTCTATAAATATTTCTGAAATTAACATGTATGTCATATGATCCTTTGTTTTGCAGGGTTATGTTTATATTTGTTCAATCATTGTTTGGTTGATTAAGCTTTACACTGGTGTTTTTCTGTATACATTACATCTACCTGTTTTTGGAAACCTTGACTATATGACAATCTAATATGCAGGATCACTTAAATTAGATGTTTCCAAATGGCAGAAAGAATTAAATATAACCCTTTGAGAAAAGAAAGCATAGTTTAGCCATACAATAAGATAAAATTAGTAGCGTATCACTTTGTGGTTATTGTATATCACTTTATTGTTTTGTCTGACTAGTTAATCTATAAAAGAAGTATTTTTAAAATGCCACAATATTTCAAGTTATATTCATTTCTATGAAACCTTTTGGATCATAAAAAAAGTTTAGCACTTAAAGTTATATAACTGAAAAATGCAGGTCTTATTTAATGTAATATATTTACTACTTCATGCCTAAATCATTTCATTAAATTCAAACAACAAGAAAACATTAGCTTTTAAATAAAGAGACTTAGGTCAGTATTCTGTGTTGTTTATTAAAGTGACATTATTCATTACTTATTATACATATTAGATCATTACATAATAATTTCCAATATGAATAAATTTTTTTTCCTATAGAATCTAACTTTGGAAAATAAACTTCTTTCATAAAAACTAAGAAAACTTCTTCATTCCCTGAGGTGGCTGAATAAGAAAATATTAAACTGCTTTGAATGGTGTTATATGTTACCACTACATGAGCTCTTACTAATGAATGTCACTTCCTTTACACTCTTCTATTATGTCCCAGTAACTGAGTAGCTAGCTTTGAAGGGAATATTCCAGAAGATAGTTGGTTCTCTTCACTTACAAAATGGCTCTTAGTTTACCCAAATCTACCTACAGGCAAATTAAAAGAATGATGTACAAAAGATGAGCATCATTTCAATTCTGAGAGGTATATCTCAGTTGTTTTCCTGTACCCTGCAAACAAGGGCTGCTGTCCTTGAGCTTGCTCCCATTTTAAAGATAGGTCAGATTTCAAGTAAAAGAACCTAGAGTTACTAAACAAAAGACTCTACCAACAACTGAGAACAAACTTCCTGATTTAAATGCTGAGAAGAAACAACATGACCAGTCACACTTAAATATTTTGTATTAAAAATAATGTAAGCATTGTTTCAAGTCCACATTGAGTCTATTCTTAAAATTAGATTAACAGTTTCAGAGTAACACTGGATAAAAGATTCAAGTTTATTTCAATAAACAAATACCTCAAATTATATAGACTTAAGAATAGAAAGTTCTAATTGTTCAACGTGTGATGAGCACATGGGGATTCATTATGCATTCTCTCTATGTCGGTGTAAGTTATAAAAGTTCCAAAATAAGACAGTTTTAAGAGTATGTACATTTATGGTACACAGGTGTTTTGTTTTTTTTTTATTGATTTTTTACAGAGAGGAGGGGAGAGGGATAGAGAGTTAGAAACATCAATGAGAGAGAAACATCGATCAGCTGCCTCCTGCACACCCCCTACTGGGGATGTGCCCACAACCAAGGTACATGCCCTTGACCAGAATCGAACCTGGGATCTTTCAGTCCGCAGGCCGATGCTCTATCCAAACGGGTTACAGTTTTCCGGTATACATTGGCTTCCCCATTGTAAACTGCTCTAGATATCAGATATATTAATCAGATATCTCAAGTGAAAATATTAATTATGTATATTTTGTATATTAACATTATATTGTTTAGGTTTGTAATGATAAAATAATTACAAGAAAACTCAGATGTAATATCTCAATCTAATACTCTTCTAGACACAACATTAATAGTGAAGCTCCATATAATAGTCAAAGGTTCCAGAGATTTTTTATATTTGCAACAAATATAAAAACAAATGGGGCCCATAAAGAAACTTAAGTACAACCTATTCCTCAGCGATTAGTTAAAATCTCAGTAAGGCAAGAAAAAAAAACACAACAACAAGACTGTTCTTCCAATTAATTAGTTCACCACTTACACTTTCACTTATCCATCTTAACTTATTTTTATCTTTATTTATAAACTCTCCACTAATTCTATCTAAGTACATTTTCAGTATCTCTTCCTACCCTTCTTTTTTGTATTTATTGATTCACAAATACCATGTCTGTCATTTTGTAGTCTTCTAAAGTCCACACATAGTTGGGAATATGTATTTTGTATCCAGTGCCTCATTCCTCCTCCTTTTCAAAATGCTCCTTAAAATTAAATTTAAAAAAAAAAATCACAATCCCTTTAGGATTTCTAAATTAACCAAAGTAGTACTGTCACTGAAGACACATTGATATAAATCTTTTAATCCTCATTCAAAAGTAAATGCCAAAGGACAATGATGTAAAACTATAAGCTTATAGACTAATAAATCCAATTATCTCTTAGGCCTCTGCTAGAATGTTTTTGAATCAAATGTTAGAAATAATGTTATCAACAATATTTGTGGTAATATGCTGAATATGGCAAACTGGGTTTCTAATACATATAGCCCCTAAAATGAAATTTTTATTCTAAATTGTACTTAATCATTGTTCATACTCTAGTTTATCCAACTATGTTCCTGCCCAGATTTACCCTAATTCTTACCCAATTCCTTCAGATTAAGTAAGGTGCTATTCTGGGTATGACATGTTACTTACTGGCATTCTTTCCAAGGTTTGTAAATCAATAGATAAACTGGAATTTCCAATGCTCACACATAATACATCACACAAGGCAGTACTGTAGGAATTGGGAAATTCCTGGCAGCCATGTAAATTAACAAAAACACAAGAAAATGGAGAGGCTTACATTACCCAATAAATAAGCTTTTACTTTTGAGTTTACCAAGGGCAGTAGGGCTGGAGGTAAATGAAACATCAGGATCACTACAATGACTTCATCTCAAAAATTACTTTTATCAACATCTTCAGTCCATGGTCATTTACACCAATAAATGATCAAGTCTAACCCAATCAAAATATTAAAATACACTCCCTTCCAATTTTAAAAATAAAATCCCACCTCATTTCCAAGCCATATAGTTCTTAAATCTTTGCTCAAACATAAGTCCATATGTATTATACAACTCCATTCATTCAACATATTTCAAAGGCTTTAAATTTCAAAACTTGACAGACTTCTAAAAATAAAGGAACAGATCAAATGTTGATCCATCAATAAAATCTTATGCTACTATCATAGGAATAAATTACAATTTTTATCTTTATAATTCAACTTTAGTATTCATGGCATCTATTAACTAAAAGTAGCCTCTAAAAATTATCATATAATATGAGGCACTATAAAAAGTGTTCCCCAAATCACTCAAAGATCAATCAAAGAATTTAAGTCTAACATTTCCCTTAATGTTCTTTGCCACCAGAAAATATCACTGGAGTGGTTTCTAATACTGTTATAAGATATGCATAATACAAAAACAAAATGGTATGGATAGAAGTTCTAAAGCATCAAGCACAGTGTACATTAAAATTATTTTCTAAACGTCTACACACACACATACACACACAACATAATATCTAGGATAAATTCCATTTTTCTTAATGTAAGTACACCCTAATAATATAAAGTGACTTTTTAAATAAAATGCTTTAAAATGTCCTTTGAAGCATACAATATAATCACATTGTACAATAAAGAATCTAACTTTAGGTGATGTCTGTATATTAATTTTTCATGTTTAGGTATTCATCGTGGCACATCAAAATATATACTATAAATTAAAATGGTAAAGGTGATTTTCAGGTGATTAACAATGTTTCTTTCCACGTGTTTTTTATTAATAACCCTTACACTGACACTTCATTAAAACTTATCTCCAAGACTGTCATCCTATAGAATCAGATGCCAATCAGTGAAAGCTTAATGTGACAGATTATATACTCTCTGGTTCTTTTAAATGTCAGTCTAAATAGGAACAGGGGAAAAATGTAGATTCTTTTGTAAAACAAAAATAAATATATATCCACAAAACAATCCACCTAAAGAAAATGTAGACAGTTGGATTTAAGGCATTATTTCTGTATCTGGCACACAAACTAGATTTCCTCAGAACTTCTTTCTTTTATTCCTACCTTTCTAAAGCTGTGCATGACTAAACCACAATATAGACTCCTTAGAAGGATACTATTGCACATCCATTAATGTACTAAGGATAGACATACAGATACAGTCAGTCTTTAGGAAAAAAGTATCACAAATATAAAGTTAAAAGATGCCTATTCTCCCTCCCCACAGTACTATGCACAATACTACAGCAGGAAAGGAAAAAAAAATCTGGAAGACTCCAATTGCCTTAGTCACTTCAGTTTCCCCTTTTCCCCACCTCAACCGCTACCTCTCCCCTTCAAAAAAAATGTCATAGTTAAAATTTAAAAAAAAAAAAAAAAAAAGAACTGGGTAGAATATGCAATGCACTGGAATTGAACAATGGAAACAGGATATCATTTCTAAATGTATTTACTTCTTTCTGTCTCTCTCCAGCAGTCTCTCTCAACCCTGATCCCAACTAAGGCATGGAAGAAACTTCACTGAAAAAAGCAAAGCATCTGTAAAATGGGTTTGTACATTAAGGTAAACTATGCTGACTGACACTGAAGAAGGCCAGATACATTTTTGTTTGTTTGTTTTTAAATATATTTTATTGATTTTTTACAGAGAGGAAGGGAGAGAAATAGAGAGTTAGAAACATGGATGAGAGAGAAACATGGATCAGCTGCCTCCTGCACACCCCCTACTGGGGATGTGCCCGCAACCAAGGTACATGCCCTTGACCGGAATCAAACCTGGGACCATTCAGTCTGCAGGCCGACGCTCTACCCATTGCGCCAAACCGGTTCTGGCCCAGATACATTTTTAAGAATGCCGTTATTGTATTGAAATATATAGATGCTATCGAGCATATGAATGTAGTTCAGACTCTTGAATATGTTTAATCAATACACATAATTATTAAAAAAATAATTTAAAAAACAATAATTACAATCTACTCAACTTTCATACACTTCCCATTAGATTCTAAGAGATGAGATATAGCAGAACAGAACACATCTTGAACTAATGCAAAAATGCTCCTTCTTTTCATAGTCTGCAATGCTTAAAAATCCAGATAAATCTACTTGGTAAATTAAGAATAATGAAAAATTTACAGAAATGCATGATTCCTAACCAAGAGATAATTTTCCGCTACTAAACCTGAATAAAAAAATATTTTACAACTATAAATAATATTCAAAAAAAAAAGGCAAGCAGTAAGTATTTGCAATGAAAAACATAAAAGAATGGCACTGCTTCCTGGAGCGGGGTCTCAAAGTCCTAGTACTCCCCAGACGCTAAAAACTCGCCCACACTTCTTGACAGTACTTTAGTTCTTTCTAAAACTACCTGAAGCGCATGAAGGGAAGAAAAGGTCAAAATTTTAATAACTGGGGAAGAAATGTGGAAAAGTGAGATACACAGAAACCTAAATTAATTTTTACTGCTTCTAATGACAGAGATCTAACGAGTCCCTCTCCCTGAGTGTGTCAAATTGCCTACTTGAGAAATTATATCCTGTTTTAAATATCTCATTGGTGAGCAACAGGCAGGAACCCCAACTGTCAAACACTCGTCTGGCATACAGACAGAGAGAAGCTGCTGGTCAGGAGCTCAAGCGTCAGACTCAGCTAATTCCTATGTGGGTGAGGACAACAGGGCGTTAGCCACAGCACCCTCACGGAGCCAGTGGCATGAAGGAAACTTCTGCGACTGTCATGAGTATGGCTATTACACTAGACCCAGGCCCTGGGTTTTCTTTTGTTGTTCTTATCAGAAGAAATAACAGGCAAGCAAAATGCTAGCCTTTGAGCCCATGTGCAAAGGAAACAGCCATTCCTGGCTCAGTGATATTGGCTTATTTACCTTTTCCCAGAAATAATCTAGTTATGGAGTCCTAGACAGGTAGTACTGAAGAGGGCTTTAGAGATCACATAGTCCTACGGTTTCATTTTGCAGATGGAAAAACTGAGAGCTAGAGGGTTGAAGGGGCTAGCCTAAGGTTTTAGTTAATGACAGAGTGAACATGGAACAGAACCTTTTCCTCACCTTTGCTCTTCTTTGGTTGGCACTTTTAAAGACCATTCTTTCTCAGCCTAGTCACTCTCTCTCCTCTCTCCTTTCACATGACTTCTGAATATGTTTCCTCTCCAACTGATGTACTTTTATTTTCTGACCAGCTGCCTCAGTCTTTGTTTTTCTGGATTCAGTTCTTATCACAGTGGTAAAAGGGGTGAGGTATAGCGGAACAGAAGGACATCTTGAACTAATGCAAAAAAAATGCTTCCTTTCCCTAAATAGGAAGCACCAGAAACCTGGCAGTCTTGACCAGGCACTGTAAAACACAGGCATGCAGTTCTGTCTGGACCATATTACAGCTTCTAATAAAAGTAGTGAGAAAGAAGAGTCCAGGAGGTAAGAGTCAGCAATAAGCAGGCATATGTGATTGTGCCAACACAGTATTTTTGGACTAGACTAGAGATTTAATCTAGAGGCCAGAACATAGCCAGAACTGAGAAGGGAACCTTTTTGAAGCAAAATCATACTCAGTCACATCATTAGTGGATCAGTAACATGTTTTTTGTCCAAGGGAGTAGCCAAATCTACAGAAATTGTAAAAAAAAAAAAAAAAAAGATTACTGAAATGTTAAGAATGATAAATAACCTTACCATCTAAGTCACATTTCCTAGCATTTTCCCACATATTCCTTTAAAAATGTGTGTCAAATTCACTGAAGAAAGGAAGCAGATAAGATGGCTGAGTCTCCCTACTTTACATGTTGGACTAATTATCTATAAAAATAATGTAACAGGAGTCACATAAGAAACACTAAATAGGACTAGGGAGGAGGCAGCAGGTAAGGCGAGAGAGGCAGACAAAAAGCCTATAATATACAGTACTTCAGCAAAAGTGACACATCGTTATCAAGTAAATTTTTAATTAAAATGTATAAATGACATTTCCAGTTTGAAAAACATTAGGGATACTTTAGATTAAAATAAGAAAAAAATCCATTCTTAATCAAATTGTACAGAAAATATATATTGTAAATTACTAAATACCAACTATATATATAGCAGCCAACTACAATGTTTCTTTAAACATCTTTAATTGTTAAAGAAATTGAGTTGAAGTTGACATTTCTCCTCTACAATTTAATATTATATGTTTTATTGCATAATGTTCCAAGGATACTATATCTCAAAGTTAGGGCTGGCAAATTCTTCCGAAATTACTTATTGGTACCCTTAGTAAAATAATTGTAAGCAGTGCATTATAAAATTACAGAATAATTTCTTGATGAATTCAACAACTATTTATTGCCATGACTGTGTTTTATATAAAGTTTATAAATAAGGTTCAAAATGCTTTCAAATGAATTCATGTATAACAAACATGAAAAGGAAAATATATATTAGATAATGAAATGACAAGTGTAAGAAGTTATTAAATACTGCATCATTAGTTCTCAGTCTAAGATACCTGAAACAGGAGAGTTATCCGAATATAGTAAAAGAAATCCATTAAAACAAGGCTGCAGTGTAAAACTAAAATATCACTTTAAACAAGTATCCTTTAATCCAGTGAAATAGCAAGACTGATATTCAGCCCTGACCGGTTTGGCTCAGTGGATGGAGCACCGGCCTGCGGACTGAAGGGTCCCAGATTCTATTCCAATCAAGGGCATGTACCTTGGTTGTGGGCACATCCCTGGTGGAGGGTTTGCAGGAGGCAGCTGATTGATGTTTCTCTCTCATCAATGTGTCTAACTCTCTATCCTTCTCCCTCTCTGTAAAAAAATCAATAAAAATATTAAAAAAAAAAAAGACTGATGTTCAGTGAAATATCAAAAGGTAATCCAATCCTGTAGTTGGTAGCTTTGTGTCTTTATTTTATAAAGTGGTGAGGAAGGAAGAATTATCCAATTAATGTATATTAGTGGGCCAAGTCTTTTGCAACTTAAAGCCCACTGGGAAGGAGATGGTCAAGTGCATATTAAAAGGATTCTTAGATGACTAAAAGATTAGAATGGGTATCTTCTAGTGGTCTCTAATAATAAAAATTGAGCATGTATTCTATATCAAATACTGAGCAAAGCATATTACATAAATCATCCCCTTTAATCTTCACAGAACCTATAAAGCAGGTAGGATTGACCCTATTTTTCAGATGAGAAAACTGAGTCTAGGTAAAGAAATAACCTGTCCAAGGTCACACTGCTAGTAAGATTAACTGAAATCTGACTCCAAAGCCTGTGTTCTTAATCAGTATACCTCTTCCTTTGATCTACTTAAACAAAACACAGGTTCTAATGTGGTAGCTTAGTTGGTGAGAGCACAGTCCCCACACACCAAGGTTGCAAGTTCATCTCTGGCCAGGGCACATACAAGAAGCAACCAATGAATTCATAACTAAGTGCAACAAAGAAATCGATGCTTCCCTTTCTCTTTCTCTCTCTCTGTCTCTCTAAATTCAATTTAAAAGGAACATATTAAAGAACAAAATGTATATCTATTTGATACTGTAAATATATTTCAATTTTAACTGATTTGTTTTCATTAAAGTACATCTTACACTTTGATGTGAAATATAATACTCCAAATATAAAAGTTTTGAAACAATGTCATATAATATACTTTATAAATCATAATAGCATAAACTATATGGTAAATAGTAGGACCACATTTTAAAAGACAAATGTCTAAGTTATTTTAATAAGACTAATATTTAAAAATGTTATTACCTCTACATGTTTTGGATTCTCTGTGGCATTCCAACATATAAAATACTATTCCTGCTTGTGGCACCTCATTAAATTATCATATTTTACTGACTGTAGTTAAATGAGATTAACAGTATAGGTAAGTCCATTTCTGGAGGAAAGAAGTTTATATGATGTAACCATCATTTTCTAAGCTACTTAAGAAAGATACCGACTACCACTATTTCAGTTATGTATCGTTTAGCATATATCTCTGCTGAGAAAAGAAAACCAATGATGCAACCAGAGCCCAAGAGGTTACATTGAATTAATTCTCCTAAAAAAAGCTCTCAGTGAACAAATATTAAAATAGATCATTTCCAGTTTGGAATTATATGATAAACAGTAAGGCAGGGAATCTAAAACTTTTCAGATAATAAAACCCAATTAAATATTCAAACCAGACTACTTCAATATCATGAAGTGGGGTCTGAATTCTCCAGACACTTTCTAAGAGTATTACTATTGTTGATTTAACTAACCTCATAAATATTATTGTCATTTATACTTCTGAGGTAGTTTTTAATTTTTTATTTTTACTGATTTCAGAGAGGAAGGGATAGGGAGAGAGACAGAAACATCAGCAATGAGATATAATCATCAGTTGCTGCCATACCAGGCATTGAGCCCGCAACGTGGGCATGTGTCCTGACTGGGAATCAAACAGAGACTTCCTGGTTCACAGGTCTACACCCAACCTCTGAGCCACACCAGCCAGCTGAGGTAATTTTTTTAGATTATGCCATAAAAAGCATATTCCCAGTCATGTCATACAAAAACGTTTTAAGAATGTACAACATGTGCCAATAATACCAAATCTACATAGTACAAAAGCTACACTGACTAAATAGTATGAAACAAAAATTTTCAGATGTAGACTGAAATACCTGCATAAGATGATCAACATACATGCCTACAGGACTAATGGTGACATTCAGATATGCCAATATCAGTCTTGATATTGTTCTGTTGTGCTAACATATATTAGTACAGAGAAAGACAGGCTTTGATATAAAACTGCCAATTAAGACAGTATATTAAATTTAAATTCCATAGAAATAAGGCCATTAAATGCTTAAATGCACATGTAATTACAAATTTTCCTTTAAACAAAAGTTCCAATCAGTTCACATTCTTACTGATAATAATTCCATGTTACAAACAGCACAGCACCCTCTGGTGCATCTTTATAATACGTATAAAATTCCCACCAAGAAAAAAAAAAAAAAAGGATAGAATCTGAGTAAAAATGAACCTTAGAAATCAGTAAGTTGATACTTTTATTTACTCCAGTACATATTTTTAAACATAATGCCTAAAGACAATTTTCATTTAAAAAAAGCACTAAAAAGTTTATAGTAACAATTAAGTAGGTGAGGAAAATGTTTTAGTTAGAAAATATTTAAAATGCAATAACAAAAACAACACTGGTTTTCAACATTTATCATTCAAATTAAAATAATGATATATAAAAAAAGTTCTTTATGGATGGGATGGCAAAAGTTAACTTGTCATGTTAACCAAATTTTACTTTATTCAAATCTGCCTTAGCCTCTTGCTTCAGATAAATTTGACTTATTGTATAAAGTGCTCCTGAGTACTTTTTCTGTATTCAAAGGGAATTTTCCAATACAATATAACAATTTTTAAGTGTTTTGTGAAAGGATCTGCAACTTACACAAACTGAAAACAGAATAATATTCAGAAATAAAAGGTTTTAAATTATAAACCTGAATTCGAATAGTTCAAAACTTTTACTTAAAACACACACACACACACACACACACACAAACTTTTCCTAGGAAAATAACTCCAAAAGTATATTTTACTGAGAACAAAAGCAAAGGATGCCACCTGCTTTAGACAATTCTTTTGTGAACCACTGGAAGTCTCCACACAATGCACTAGAAATGAAAGTGACACCTGTTTAAAGCAGCCATCTGTCCCTAACAAGCTGGAATTAGTCAAATCCACTTAATCTTGGACTTCCAAAATATGGGAACACTATGCACCTGTGAACAGAAAGGAATTTAAATCTAGTTTTTGATGGTTAGTGGAAATTTATACCAAAGAGTTAAAGGCAAATGGTTACAAATGGGGAAATCATTTTTAAAGTAACTGAAATTAGATTTTTAGGCTAATGTTCAACATAAAAACAAAAACAAAAAACCAACAGACGCTTCATAATTTAAAGGTTTACTTGGTATTCTCATTTTTTATAACAAAGTCTCATTATACTTCTAAGAACAAAGTAACATTCCTATTAGACTGTTAAGAAAAGTTTGGGGTTTTTTTTACTTCTTCCCATACACCTGATGCTATATCTACACTTTTAAAGACACATATATACACACACTTCACAAATTTTGAAAAGCAAAATCATATTTCACCTACTTACTGGTTTTTCAAATTAGAAGAAAGCACACACAAAATAAACTTTCTCAAGAATAATAAAACATTACCAAGAAGTAACACACACATGTCATTTAAATAACATATTATATCCATCTTGATTTATGATTCATTCACTTTAATTTTTAATGATAAAAAATTACCATATTAACTTTTGGATAAAAATATTTTTTCTTTAGGGTTGAAAATATGAAGCTTATAAACTATAAAACTTTTGAGTATCGACATATAAGAAGATTTGAATACTAGAAAAATATTGTTTTTTACATTAGGCATAACTATCCCATATAATGAAAAATTATGGAATCATGAATTTTAGAAATGTGCTGTAGTTTACTATATTATACTAGTGCATGTAAATGTACTGCAAAAATATCTATACAGTTTAATGCAACCCATTGGCAAAACAACCTAAAAAGATTAAACTAAGTATTATGACATATAATGAATCACAGATATTCAGCTAACAAAATAAGCTACAAATGACATCTATTTAATACTTGTAGTGTAAAAGTATGGTCATTCAGTTTCAGAGGTTTCCATTACTCTGAAAACTGAGAACACAGACGATACCAATACACAATATAGTCCCTCCTAGAAAAAATATCACAGAACAAACAAAGTGATAAATATTTACCCTTGGGTTAAACTAAAAAATGTATCACTTGATAGTATCTCTGGTTATTTTCTCAATCCATATGAATACTGTTGACATGCCTGAGCCCAAAGAATCTCAAAAGCAACTTTTATATCACATATGTGTTTTCAAAAATAGATGATCCAATTCAAGTTAAGCCCTACTCTGAAATCAACTGATGAGTGGAAGTCTAAATTACTGAATCTGAGATAATTATAAGTAAAATGCCTCAAAAAAAGTTCTTGGACACTGCAAATAAAAATATTAACCCTTAACATTATAACATATAAGCTACTCAGCTGAAAACCAATTATGTAAATAGCATAAGGTCTGAAGCTGTCTCTAGATAGCAAAACTCCTATTAACTTCAGAGAATTTATGGGACCCAGGAGCTTCACCATCCAAAAGTGTTCAGGCATTTAACACTCATCTGAACAGGAAAAAAAAAAATACAAGTTAGTATTGGAGACTTGAATGGAATCTAGACTGGGTGAGGGGGCAAGTAAATATGAAGGAATTTGAGTGCTCTGAGAAAGTCTTCAGAACAAAGTATCATCTTCATTTAAAATAGCAATCACATGGAAAAATAAATTGACAGGGGGATAGTTTTTCTTTTAAAAACAAAACAAAACTCGTATTTTACAAAGTATTAGCCTTAACAGCATTACAATTACTCAACCTACTCTGAAGAATAATTAAAACTGTCACATTATTCACAGACTGCTCTGTCAGGTACATCAATATATGTTTACTGTGAGGAAGAAGACTATTTAAATAAACATTTTAAAATTCCAGATTGAAAACTTCAATATGTGCAAATATATATTTGTTTCAGCACACATTATCAAAACTTTTTACTGATAATACGTTCATTAAATGTTAGGCTGAAAAATGAGCAAATTTACAGGATCTGGAAAACAGTTACCTCCAACCAAGAGCCCTACTATTTGAGGACTGATAAGTATTCAAATCTACCGAGAAAAATACATGTTTTTAGTGAGTTAAAAAGGAGAAAGTTCTCTCCCCTCACCAGATTTAAGTCACTGTCCAAAGAAAGCCAAAATAAAGACTATGTCAAGTAGTGCACACATGCCTAGATCTCAACAACCATAAAGAAAGTGAAATATACACACGTTTCAAGTTGAGAAGCTTCATACATTCTTTATGAGCAACTTGACTTCAATTTCAACTCTCAAAGAAATACGAACAGAGAAGATGGGGGGGGGGGACCTCTTTAAAGTACCTGAACTGTCACGAACAACATTGTAACCCGAGTTCTCACAAAGCTTCCTCATGTCCTCTCCCTGTCTATCCTACACAAAGTCTTGTAGCCACAATGAACACTGTGCACACTCCACGGTGGAGAAGGAGGTTCATCAGAGTGAAATGGAGCCTCACTACTACCCCTCCCATCTCCACATGCAGGATAAAGCACTGTCAATAACTACTCACCCAAGTATCACAGACGCCCTGCATCCGGTTTAAATCTCACACTCTCTCTCTCTCTCTCACACACACACACACACCCCAAGAAAGGGAGAAGAGAGGGGAGAGAGACTTTTAAAAATCTCTTTCCCAGTGCTGCAAAGTCCAGCGAAGAGGCTCCAGGTTTCAATGTGTGCAAGGGGTGTGGGGGGAAAGGAGGCGGGGGAGGGAAGGGTGCTGAATGGATATTAAGACTTTGCAGCACAAAGAAGACACAGTTTTAAAAGAGAAAAAAAAGAAAAAAGAACACCGTGCAGTTGATGATGGTAAAAGGAGGACAGCCCGTTCAGCACGAGGAGGAGAGGGGCGAAAATGAAGGGAATGGGCGGTAGGAAAAGTTCACCGTTGTACGAGGGTAAAAATAACAAAAACCTTAACAAGGCCCCACAAGTGAACAACAACAACAAAACACTAGCTCCTGGGTCCCCCTTGCACATGGTTGTCCACTTCAGTTTTGAAAGACGCAGGAAGCAAGCAGCTTTGAGAAAGAACACGAGAGAGAAAAGAAAAACCCTTCTCTCTTCACCTGACTCTGCTCCTCAGACAAGACCTAGGGCAGAGCTCCACCGCCCGCAACGCAAAACTGTGGCTGCCTCTGCCGCTCGGCTCGCAGCCCCCCGCGCTCCCGCTCCATCCCTGAAGCGCGGCCGCGGAGGGCCGGCCGGCCGGGCGGGCGGGCGGGCGGGCGGACCGGAGGACCGCCGGGCGGCGCGGAGCCCACACCCCCGACCCCGCCGAGGCGCGCACGGTCCATTGTAAACAAGCCCGGGGGACCGAGCCCCTCGGCGGCGGCGGCGGCGCCGCAGCACAGTCCCCGGTGTCAGGAGTGAGACCCCGCACAGCCACAGCCGGCTCGCACACACGGACACACACACACGCACGGACATCCGCGTTCACACGCATCCACACGCTCCCACACACATGTAGAGACCGAAGAATATTCACCTTGGCTGTGGATTATTGTGGTGTTGTTGGTGGGTGATGGAGATGGTGGTGGTGGGGAGGAGGAGGAGGAAGAGGAGGAGGAGGAGGAGAGGAGTAGTTGTTGTTGATGGGTAACAGTCGCCAGGACTACGGTGACTATGGCGCTTGATTCACAAGGCAACGGTTGCTATAACTCACAAAAGAGAGAGAGAGGGAGAGAGCGAAAGGGAGAGGGAGACACTCGCACCGGGAGGGGTAGGGGAGGGGAGAGGGGAGGAGGCGGGCCGGCGAGTCGCCGGAAGGGGCGGGCTCAGCGCCGTGAATGACAGCCCCGCATCCCGGCCGGGGGCCCGAGGCGAGCGTTCTGCGGCGGGACGTGGGGGGAAAGCCCGTGGGCACGCGGGGCTGGAGGCCCCCGAGTCCCCCCGTGGGCGCGCTACCACGCGCGGCGAGGCCGCCCTGGGAGCTCGGGCGCGGTGCGAGGGGCACGTTGGTGGAACCAGAGGTGCCAGTCCAGCAGCCGGCCTCGTGCAAAGAAGCCCCGAAGTCGCGAGGCTAAGGGGTCACCCGAGGGAAGGGGTGTTGAAGGCAATGCCAGACACGTTCTTGGGAGGCCAGCAACGCTGTGGGAAGAGCCCATCTGGAAGAGCGGCCGCCTCCACGACCCCCAACCCAGCTGCCTGAAACGTCATTTCCGGGGTGGAGGGGGCGGAGGTCCCGGATGTGCCGCCGCTATGTCTCTCTCCCCCACACACATCCTCATGTCCCCCCCCCCCCTTTTTTTTTCCCTTCGTTTCGGAGCCGTCGGCGTGTTCCTAGTGGCAGCCACCGCCCGGTGAATGGCACGTCTGGGCGCCGCGGGGCCCCGAGCCGCCTTCGCCCTCCTCTCCGCGCCGCGGCCACTCCCGCCTCCCGAGGCCACGGCTCTGAGCCTTGCGTGCGGCGAGGCGAGCGCGCGCACCCCGCCGCCATCTTAGGGCCGCGATGCGGGCTATGCGGGGCGCGCGGACTCCCGGTCCCGCCGCGGCGGCGCGCAGCGGGGAGGTCGGGGGGCCATCGCTCGGCAGCGGAGCGGAGCGGAGCGGCGAGGGGATCACTCCCTGCCTGCGGGGCGGGGAGTACGGGCTCGTGAGGAGCAGGCTCTGCCCGCCCTGGAAGGTGTGTAAAGGCGCGGCAGCCACTCCGCCAGAGGCGCAGAGGGCGGGTACCCTACACCTGTCCGAGCTGGCACCCAGGTAGCATCTAGTTCCCCGTTATCTTCAGCCCTGAACTGAAGTGCCGGTCCCTCTTTAAAGTTGGCCCAATACTAGGGATTGAGCTCCACCCGACTCCATGGCCAGCAGCTGCACTGAGATGCAGAATGGCTTCCCTGCGGATGGATGTGGTTACCGCACAGGGAGCTGCCTCGGCCGGGCGCCTCGGGCGCAGCCTGGGCCGTGCTCTGCGGACGGGACCCTGCGGGCACCCAGACCTCCGGCACGTGCGCTAAGCGGCTTATCCCACACAAAACCGTTAGAAGGCGAGCCGTGGGGCGTCGCTTTTCCTCTGCAAGCTTAATTTCTTTGCACCTGTCAAACAGGGATTCGGGCCGACATAAACTCACACTATTAAAATAATAGCGACTGTTACCGAGGTCTTACACTGTCACAGACATTGTGCTTAGCGTCTTACATACATTATCTCATTTAATCCTCACAGCGTCACTATGGGGTATATAATATTTCAGGGAATACAGGCACAGAGTCTTTAAAAAGTCAGTGGTTCTAATTTACAGCTCCGTGTCACGGAATATTAGGGGTATTTTGGAACCAACTCTTTATTTAAGGAAGTTGTGTTGGTGCCTTTGGTAATTTCACAGTGAAGCACAGAGGCCCCTATAATGATGTAATGCAATGCAGTAGTGAGCAGAGGTGAGCGCAAAGCTGAAGCTTAAAGGTTGCATGACCCACCATGGTTAGTAGGCCCTTTAATCTGAGACAAATGACATTATGATGACCAGCAGCAGTTAAACTCTTCATCTTTTGAATAATTTCGACATACACATGGGAAATAAGGCACGCATCCCAGCTGTATGAAAACCGGTAGTCTTATGAATATGCACTGTGTTACATTTACAGATAGAGTCCTCCCTTCCCCTAGTGATGTGTGGAGCTGTTTGCTCACACTACAGGGCTCTGAATAGCTCTGCTTTTTTAGTTCTATTGTCTGTTGTAGTTTGCCTGTCCCTTCCCTCACCGTCAGCTGTTGCTTCTTACTGCTGTCAGTGAACATAGTTCTATTATCCTTTCCACCCTTTTAATTTACTGCTTTTAATCTGCAGGCAAGAAAACCACATAATGAAGCTTATGCAAAACTGTCTCAAGAGTATAAATAGGTACTTTGAGGAAATCTCCTTTACAAAAAGTGTGTGACTTTTGTACAAGGACATTATAACATCAGTTTTAAGCAGCTTTGAGACTTTTTTTAAAAAAACTTACTTCCTGATTTGGCTTATCCTAGAGTTAGGAATAGGTAAATTTCCTAAAATGAGTTCTTCAAAAGTTAGGATTTAGAATATTTTCCCTAGTTTTAGGATAATTGATTATATTACTTCTAACCAGAGTAAGGGTACTATAATATGAAATTTTCATATTATCACCACACTGAATTAAATAACCAATCTGCCAATTCAAGGTATGGATTGAGGACCGTGCTAGATTATATATGCACCTACTGTTTTGTGCTCTAACTGGTTATGAAAGAACCTATAAATCCTTTTGCCTAAAGTCAGTTCTGATAGAATCTCCTTTCTGATTATTTTAAAGCTGTGTAGTTTACATCTTTACATATGTGGAACATATATTTCAGAAATATATGATTTGTTAAGAAGTCACAGAAAAAAAACCTAGCAGTGTCTAACATTTAGTACCTGTTACACATCAAACACTGGGCTCAATAAAAGAAAGTTCCTAATTAAAAAAAAAAATCTTACATTCAATATATTGTCAATGCAATAAATAGTTGCTGAGTACCTAAAATAGGCCAGGTAGAGTTGCTGTGTGCAAAATGCTCCAAGTCAATGACTATAAATTTTAAAATGTTGTATCCTTTGAACTTGGATTGTTTTTGCTTTCACTTTGGACTGATTGGTGGAGGCATCAAGAAACACATTTCTATCTGAACCACTTGAAAAATACAAAGCCCTGATTATGTATGGATTATATACTTTTATAAATTGCTTTAGTACATTCTTTTTTTTAAAAAAAATTATTTATTTATTTATTTTTAATTTTTTAAAAATTATTACATAAACCTTTACAAAGATTAGTACATATATCTCTTTTTCCCCCTGCCCTTCCCCCCGCCTCCCCTACCCCCCAATGTTTTGTGTCCATTGGTTATGCTTAATGCATGCACAAAAGTCCCTTGGCTGATCTGTTACCCCCCCCCCCAACGTCCCTGTCCTTGTTGCTGTAATTTGACAGTCTGTTTGATGTTGCGCTGCCTCTGAATCTATTTTTGTTCACCAGTTTATAATGGTTATTATTATCCATAGATGAGTGAGGACATGTGGTATTTTTCTTTCATTGACTGGCTTATTTCACTCAGCATTATGTTAAACATGGATCTCCCTTTTGACCCTGTGATCCCACTTCTGGGAGTATATCCTAAGAAACCAGAAACGCCAATCAAAAAGGACATATGCATCCCTATGTTCATAGCAGCACAATTTACCATAGCAAAAATTTGGAAACAGCCTAAGTGCCCATCAACAGATGAATGGATTAGAAAACTGTGGCACATCTACACAATGGAATACTATGCTGCTGTAAAAAGGAAGGAGTTCTTAGCATTTGCAGGCGTATGGATGGAGCTTTAGTACATTCTTAAGGGTAAATTTCCTTTTCAGTGTTATCCATTAAGTTACTTCCTCCTGTTAATATATACTGCATATTCAAGAACTAAAGAATTACTTCAATGTTTCTTGAAGAAACAGCTGCATATTAAAGGATAAATACTGATATGTGATAGGTTTACCTCTGGAAAACTGTATGTATGAGAGTGTTGAAAATTAATGTATTAGCCTGTGTAGGCTTACCATTGAATTTGTGGTGAATACTTTTATAAAGCAGAAATCACATCTTTTTAAAACTTTTCCACTTGATTATGTTACCTGATTTTCTTCAATTGAGAGACACCTAGACTCTTAGTTCTCATGTGAAATAAATGGTTTTATTTCAACCAATATTTATCGACTACTTACTATATGCAGGGCACTGGGGAATTAGACTATTGGATTATTAATTACTTTTACTAGATCTGAAATTCTGTGGATATGTATACCAATAATAATAGTGACAGATGCCAAGGTAATTCCGAAGTACACATAATTTGCCTATCTGAAGCACCCCCAACTCTACCCATCCATACTGAAAGTATATTTTGGATTTGAAAGCATTGCCATTTCTTTTCTGGTAGGTTTGTCCTATATGTGTTTTCTTTTTCTTTTTTTTTATTTTGTTTTATTGCTTAAAGTATTACAACAAGTGTTAGATAGGTCTCCATTTTTTTCCCTTGACCTTCCCCCCTTCTCCTCTACCCCCCCTCCCCCAGTTTCTTGTATCAATTGATTATACTCATATGCATGCATGCAACTCCCATTTGACCCTGCAATCCCACTTCTGGGAATATACCCCAAGAAACCAGAAACACCAATCAGAAAGGATATATGCATCCCTATGTTCATAGCAGCATAATTTACCATATCTAAGATTTGGAAACAGCCTAAGTGCCCATCAACAGATGAATGGATTAGAAAACTGTGGTACATCTACACAATGGAATACTATGCTGTTGTAAAAAAGAAGGAATTCTTGCCATTTGCAGCAGCATGGATGGAACTGGAGAGCATTATGCTAAGTGAAATAAGCCAGTCAATGAAAGAAAAATACCACATGTCCTCATTCATCTATGGATAATAAAGACCACTATAAATTGATGAAAATAGACAGATACAGAGGCAGAACAGCATTGAACGGACTATCAACCTACAGCTGGAATGCTGGGGAGTTAAGAGATCAATTGAAAGACTAAATGTGTTTTCTTTAAGTATTACAAAATATTTACTCAGCCGTCTCAAGATATGTCCATCTTTATATATAATCCAGAGTTATATCTTTACCCCAGCACAGAAAGATAATAGAATCATAAGATGACTGTCTTTTCTCGAGATCAAATATATTTTGGTATACATAGCTTTTTCTCTCAATGAAGAACATTAAATATAATATTTGCAGCATGAAAACTAAATAATTGGAAACAACCCAAATGTATATCAGTAGGAAGATGGAAAAACAAATTGTTAGATAGTCATACAATGGAATACTATCCACAAGTTAAAAGGAACAAATGATACAAAGTCATGGATGAATCTCAAAAATGCCATATTTAGCAAAAGAAACCAGGCACACAAAAAAATACAGTATGAATACATTTATGTAAAGTTCAAACACAGAAAATCTTAATCTTCAGTTAATGTTTCCCTATGATGGCAGAGCCAATGACATGGAATTTACTGTAAAGGAACAGGAGGGAACTACCAGTGATGGAAATGTTCTGCACTGTCCAAATTGGTACCCACTAGCTGCATATGGCTGTTAAATCTAATTGTAAATTCATTAGAATTAAATTTAAAATTCAGTCACATTAGCCACATTTTATGTAGCCACATGTGGCTAGTGGCTACCAAATTGTATAGTAGAAATATACAACATTCCTATTATTGCAGAGGTTCTACAAAAAAGTGCTGGTCTAAATCTTGTGCTAGGTAGTATTTATATGTGTGTTTACAATTATCAAGTTGAATATAATGCACATTATATAAGCATCATATGTCAATAATACCTGCCCTCAAACTTCAGAAATCACTAATAGAAGTATTTACTATTATATTACCTCCCTAATTAACTTTTTCTTAATATTTTCATTCAACACTACAGAGAAAAGGATAAATAACAGGTACTAAGGTTATCCTTGGTAAATTTTCAAACGTGGTCAGCATGACCATATAGTAGGTAATGTTGATTTGCTGCTCAAAGAAATGAGTCCTGCCACCTTTAATCCTGAGTAAGCCTAGAAACCAAAGGAATTACTTGTGAGGGCTTAAAATGAACTCTGGATGATTAAAGATAATTTTTCCTATTTTTCTATTGGGATTGCAATAGCTTAAACATGGTGGAGATTATATAACTTTCTTCTGGGGGTAACATTAGGAGTATTTGGGAGAGTTTGGTGCTGTGATCAGCTTGAAAAATTCATGTAAACTCTTTATGTAACAATTAAGGCTCAAGGCTTTTGGAGATGGAAGAAAACATCTACAAATCAAGAACTAAGAGATTTGAATGATCTCAATTCTTTAAAGTTCTGATTTTCATAAATTGGTTCAATATGCTTACTATATATGCTCATGTAATACTTTTGTGAAATTAGGATATTTTTGTGTGTAGAGTAAATGCTTACTACAAATAAAGTTAATAGCTATTTCTACCAGCATTTCTTAAGAATTTTGTGGACCTCAACTAAATTTTTACAAGATATACTGATTTAGAGATTAATTCGTATAACTTAATCAGCAATTAATGTCAATAATATATGCTAAAAAGTATTCAATTATTATAAAAATGTTTATCAAAAGTGATTTTATTTGATCCAAAATCTTCAGCTACCAAAGAAATTCTTAAATTGATTCTCTCCCTTTACCTCTATTATTTTTCCCTTTAATGTAATGTACAATCTGGGAATAATATCTTCCAAGTTCCTATAAGGCCATTATTCCTATTTAAGTATGCTAAAAGTATCTTGCTAATAGAAATTTCATATGTCTCATCCTCCCTCTCCCCATGACAATACATTATAAAGCCTATATTTAAATTGTTTTTGAATACTTATATCAACTATTAAAACATGACTGAATTTTTTTACCCTTCTAAATATTTTTTACCAACTTATCTCAGCCACTGATAAACAGAAAAGATTACTGACTCAAATTACATGAATTTGTCCCTTTAAATGCCTTTTTGTTTGTTTCTAAAAGATTTTATGTGTATGGATTAATTACCTATCTTTTCATTTTGTTTTGTTTAATAACTTATATTTTGAGGGATGAAAAAACATACAAAAATATACATTGTACAGTGGAATGTTTAAAATACTTGCCTCCTTGCCCTAACTGGTTTGGCTCACTGGCTAGAGCGCCGACCTGCAGACTCAAGGGTCCCAGGTTCAATTCCAGTCAAGGCCATGTCACCTTGGTTGCAGGCACATCCCCAGTAGGGGGTGTGCAGGAGGTAGCTGATCAATGTTTCTCTCTCATCGGTGTTTCTAACTCTCTCTTCCTCTCCCTTCCTCTCTGTAAAAAAAATCAATAAAATATATTTTAAAATAAAATACTTGCCTCCAAGTATTGCTTGAAATTTTACCTAGTACTTTCATAAAAGAGATCACAGTCATTTTTAAGACTTTCATAGATCTGGCTTAATGTGAGAATACTGATTAGAACTTGGATTTAGAGACTTCCAGTCCCATATCTTATCAGACATGTTAAAATGCAACTATATAGCACATTAAAAAACATAATTAAGAATTTATAAATGGGATAATGGTAAGTTTTGTAGACATCTAATTTATTTCAATTTGCAGCTTTTTCCCCATGTTTGTTTTTTCAGATCCCCAACATGTTTAGAGGACCTGGAGAAACATATAAATCCTGCTTGATGAATACAATTGCCCTGAAATATAATAGGAAAACTGAATTTAACACAATTTTTCCTAGTTTGTTTTTCTTTCTCCTATGGGTGAAGGAGGGAAGTGGTTAACCAGAAAACATAGAAATCCACTAAGATGCCATTATAGTGAACTCTGGATACTAGTTTCACAAAGATCTGAAAAAAAAAAAACACCACAAAAAAACCCCACAATAACAAAATAATCAAGAAATAGAAAAATTATTTTCTAAGATGATGATTTCAGTGCACTTGAACTCAATATTCTAACTTGGCACTACGTAGCTCATAAAATCACACATTGTAAAAATTAAACCTACTAAACACAACTGGATTTACATTGGAGGGATTTAGAGGGATACTCTACTTATAGCTTCAAGTATGTGACACATAATTACACACTTCTCTTAAATGTGGTAACATTCTTCACCCAGAAGAAATAAACCTTAAAGAACACTAATTTGTGTTTAAGACTGATGAGAGACAAGGATTGTTAATGTGAATAATTTTAAAAAGATATATAAAAGTGTCTGACAGACATTTCATGGAGCTAAACTTACCTATTTTAAAAAATGAATGATTTTAAGATTAAATTATTACTCAAATGAAATTTAAAAGATAAAAATTAAAATCTTATAAAATAACCATGTCATTTTCTTTTGAGTCAGTACTGATTCAATGTCCCAGCAATGTAATACAACCCAGAAAATACATCAGCTTCTAAGGAACCAGCTCAAAGATGGCAGAACTGACTGATGCATAAATAATCAGATTTGAAATGGAGCTTTATTGGGCTAGTGGTGTGGCTTAGTTGGCTGAGTATCATCCCATGCACTCAGAGGTTGCCAGTTCAATTCCTGATCAGGGCACATGCCCAGTTTGCAGGCTCAATCCCCAGTAGGGGCTGTGCAGGAGGCAGCTGACTGATGTTTCGCTCTCCCTCCCCCTTCTCTCTAAAAAGTCAATAAAAATATATTTAAATAAAAATTTAATAAAGTAAAATAAAATGGAGCTTTATTTGAGTAGGTATTCTCACTACTGAGAGTAAAATAAGGAAGTATCCGATATAAAGTTTTTATATTTTCGTTAATTTAGTTGTTTAATCAAAACATCACAACTTATTTGCACCTTTTGAAAAGGCCACATTCATATAATTTGGAAATCATATTCGGAAAAGAACTGTCCTGAGTTTATTATAGGCTTCAAACACTTACCTCTCAGAAACAGGCAAGGTAGGCTGAAAGTTATAACACGTTTGAAAATGAAATTGACAGGAACCTTAACTTAAATTTCCACAATCTTAATCTGATGTCAACCACAAAGAGGCAACATTAAGGTGAGAGGAGCAATGTAATCAGAAATTCTAATCAACTGAGATTGTAATTATGGTCTTTTTTAAAGTATTCTGGTTTCATGAGTTAATATGCTTTGCTTGTTTTTTGTTTGGTGTGTGTGTGTGTGTGTGTGTGTGTGTGTGTGTGTGTGTGTGTGTTTCATTTGTGGAGAATGAACCAACAAGAAACCAGGAAGGAAGTAGTAGCCCTTGAGGCAAAATATACTTAAGACTTGGATTAAGGCTGTGATACTGAGAGGACATAGTCTAAAAACTAGTGGAAAGGCAATATTGACAGTACTTGAAAATTACTAAGCATGAAAAATACTCAATTCTCAGCTATTTATTGAGGACCTGCTGTACATGATATAGTAGTTATGGGCACATGGGAGGTGGGACGTCTAAAGTGGTGAACAAGGAAGAGAGGAAGATAGGGACAAATGTCATAGTTTCTTTCTGAGCCAGATATCTTCTATTTGTTTCTTCAGATTCACTCACTCTCTACTCTTCTTCATCCTCCTTTATAGAAGGCTGGTCTTCATGGACCACATCACTGTATTCCCATGCTTTATGGTAGCTAGGTGGTTTCCATCTGGGCAGCAGGGGTAAGGAGACTGGAGGTAGGGAGAAAGGAGAGTGAGGTCAGGGTATTTATCCTGCAGAATTACTTCAAGATACCTGTATTCCTTCACTAATGTTGCTGATAAAGCCTCCTTCCCCTCTTACCTTTGGTTTTAGCAGCAGTAACACCTGCACTGTTCCCTAGGTTAATGCATCATCCTTTTTGGCTCCACTACCCCCTCATCTTATAAGCAGGCCCTTTGCACTTTAACTCCTCAAAGTGCCTTTCTTCTAGTGTGTCATCCATTTCTCTTTGGGACTTGGATGACATCACATAAGATGGCAAAGTATGTACTGCTTTGCTAGGGCTGCCATAACAAAGTACTACAGACTGGGGGCTTACACAACAGAAACTTATTTTCTCAAAATTCTGGAGGCTAGAAGTCCAAGATCAAGGTGCTGTTAGAATTTTTTTCCCAGAGGCCTCTCTCCTTGACTTGTAGATGGCCATCTCCCTATGTCAAAAGGCGTTTCTTCTATGTGTTTATGTTCTAGTCTTGTCCTTTCATAAAGACACCTGTCACACTGGATTAGGACCCACCTTATGAATTCATTTTAGCTAAGTTACATACTCTAAAGAGCTTATCTCCAATTATATAGTCACCTTCGAAGGTACTGGCAATTAGAACTTCAACATATGAATTTGGTGAAAGGGAACATGATTTAGTTCACAAACAAGTCAGTCCACTAACAGACTAGGTGAGGGAAAAAAATAAATTAGAAAATAATATCTCAAGGTAATGAGTATAGTGTAAATGTAAGGATAGTATTATACTTACTCTAAGGAGAACATTAGAAATGGTAGAAGGATAAATTTTAAATGATCACAGTTTTATAGCTGTGTATTTATAATTTTCCCCATGGCAGATTAAAGTGGAAAGGCAGGATGCCCTGAACGGTTTGGCTCAGAGGATAAAGCGTCAGCCTGCGGACTCAAGGGTCCCGGGTTTGATTACGGTCAAGGGCATGTACCTTGGTTGCGGGCACATACCCAGTGTGCGGGAGGCAGCTCTTCGATGTTTCTCTCTCATCAGTGTTTCTAACTCTCTATCCCTCTCCCTTCCTCTCTGTAAAAAATCAATAAAATATATTTAAAAAAATAAAGTAGAAAGGCAGGAAAGAAATCCCATGAGCTGGGAAGAACAATCAGGTCCGAGACTGAGCTGGGAGCCTCTAAGATAACAAAGTAACAATAATACTAACATTTATGGGGTTCTCCTGCACAGATTACTAGCTATCTTCTCCCCTTCCTCTATAAGAAAATGACTCCTGTTTTTGCTGGACATTTTCCACAAAATGACCTTTTCAGACACCCTTTTCTGATCTCCATTGAAACTGGATGGAGACTTCTGACTAAGCACTCTGATCAATGGAATATATGGGACCACTTCTAAGAAATCTTCTTAAGAGCTACCTTGCTTATATCCTTTGCCTCTTTATTCTTTCATCCTCTTCTCTAACTTGCTGCTCAGAATAAAGATGCCACAAACTTGGATCATTTTTAACCCCCATCCTTATTGCTGCTCAGAATAAGGATGCCACAAGTCAAACATATGAGACAACAGAATAGGAGACTAAGTCCCTAGTGATTGTGAGGCTACTATACTGCCCTGCATCTATAATTACATGAGGAAAAAACAGCCATCTTGTTTTCTGTCTCACAACAGAAATGAGTCCTAATTAATGCAGCATTTTCTATGTGGTAGTTACTGTTCTCAGTTTTTTATGTGTTTTATTTCACTTAATCCTATAACAATTCTATATGTAGGTACTATTATCCATAAAGATACAGACACAAAGATACTCAATAATTTTCCCTAAAAAACACACCTTGTAGACTTTAGGATTTTAAACCAGACTAAGAGAATCTGCCTACAGAGTCTACTCTCCTAACTACGATGTCAAGTTGCCTCTTTCTAGTCTCTGATCCTATACCCATCCATACCCTATGTGGGGAATATCGTTATTTTTGCTTAAGCCTAAAGAAAAGAATATTACTTGAATTTGGGACAATGCTACAGTCATCCAGGGAGGGAAAGCAAAGATACCGAAAAACTTGGTAAAGCTTTCTTCATACATATAATCTTGTTTTTCATTGCTTATTTTAGCCTAAAATTTGCCAGTTAAGTTTACTCACAATGTGTCACTTCCTAATTAATTTTTAAAAACTTGATAGAGCCTCTTGTGAAGCTCTGTAAGTCTAAAATGCATCTGCCTTCTAGTTAGCAGCCCCACAGGGCAAGGTGTTTCTAATCTGTGCCTCAAATGGGCCTTCCCTTGCCCATATTCTGCCAGAGTCCTTCTCAGAACCCCAGCTGGGATAATCTTTGGTGCAATCCATGGGCAACTTCTGTACTTAACGGTCAAATTTCTCTCCAGAAAGACTCAGCTTTCAGTCAGAAGTCAATCCTTATGGCGTCAGTCTCTGTTGCATTCCCTTTAGCAGCAGGAGAGCTTTAAGAGTGTTACTGGGCTTTGTTAACCCCTCTCTTAGAGAAACTGGAGAAAAAAGGTTTTAAGAGCATCTTGTTTTTTCTTTTTCTTTAATGTTTGTGGACCAGTGGATATTGTTCAATTCCCTTCCCATCTGGCCACTTAAAAGGCTGCAGAAAGGCCACTGGACCTACTCAGAGGATATTAACATGTGATAAATTTATAAAGAAATAATGCAATAAATAAAGGGGTCTGTTTATTCACTTGTAGGAGAAGTTCTACCAGCAGACGACAGAGGGTGACAGACCTCTGATGCCTCTCACATGATTTACTGTCAGGCAATAAATAGTGTAGTATTGGTCCTCAACAACTTTATTAGGATGGGGTTTAAAAATGAACCTATCCCTATATCTACTGAGGTTTTTAATTTCTACTCCTTGTAATAAATTGTTACAGCTAACACAAACATTTGAGAAGTGCATTTATAATCAGCATAATGCCATCTAATTATAGAAATAAGTGTATATTTCTTTTTTATAACAGCTTTATTGAAATATAATTTACATAGAGTAAACTCACCCATATTAAGTGTATAATTAAATAAATTTTAGCAATGTATTCAGACATTTGACCACCACCACAATCAAGCTATTAAACATTTCTATCACCATCAAAAATTCCCTTGTGGCTCACTCCCACCCTGACTCCAGTAAACTTTTCATCTACTGTCACACATTTTTCTTTTATTAGAATGTCATATAAGTAGAAACAAAATTAAGTTTGTTTTTTATCTGCTTGTTTTGAAATGGTTTCTTTTGCTTGGCAGGATATTTTTGAAATCCATCTATATTGTGTATATCAGTAATTCACTTATTTTTATTGCCGAGTAGTATTCCATTGTAGAAATATACCA